>CAKAJE020000360.1:0-91500 GCA_916610135.2 Macropis europaea
GGCGGCATCTTAAACCGCATGGAATGACGAGTAAAATGCACTGCTAACCTTCTCGGATACGGCCATCAGAGACCCGATTAGATCATTTTATATTATGTTTAATATAAGAATGCAGCGTAATTCTATCACATTTGTTCCATTTATGTCACTCCTATTTCAGATAGCGTATTGGGCTAGGCGGCAGCTTAAAGCGCATGAAATGTAAAGTAAAATGCACTAAAAAACTTCTCGAATAGGGCAATCAGAGACCCGATTAGATCGTTTTATATTATGGTTAATATAAGAATTCAGCGTAATTTTATCACATTTGTTCAATTTACGTCGCCCTTTTTAAGATAGCGTATTGGGCTACGCGGCACCTTAAAGCGCATGAAATGACGAGTAAAATGCACTATTAAACTTCTAGGGTAGGGCAAACAGGGACCCGATTAGATGGTTTTATATTGTGGTTAGTTTAAGAATTCAGCGAAACTCTATCACACTTGTTCAACTTACGTAGCTCCAATTTCAGATAGCATATTGGGCTAGGCGGCACCTTAAAGCGCATGGCATGACGAGTAAAATGCACTACTAACCTTCTGTTATAGGGCAATCAGAGACCCGATTAGCTCATTTTATGTTATGGTTAATATAAGAATTCAGCGAAATTCTATCACATTTGTTCAATTTACGACGCTCCTATTACAGATAGCGTACTGGGGTAAGTGACACCTTAAAGCGCATGAAATGTCAAGTAAAATGCACTATTACACTTCTATGATTGGGTAATCAGAGACCCGTTTAGATCATTTTATATTATGGTTAATATAAGAATTCTGGGTAATTCTATCACAATCGTTCAATTTACGTCGCTCCTTTTTCAGATAGCGTATTGGGCTAGGCCGCATCTTAAAGCGCATGAAATGGCGAGTAAAATGCACTATTAAACTTCTATGATAGGGCAATCAGAGACCTGATTAGATCATTCTATATTATTGTTAATATAACAATTCTGCGTAATTCTATCACGTTTGTTCAATTTCCGTAGCTCCAGTTTCAGATAGCGTATTGGGCTAAGCGGCATCTTAAGGCACATGAAATGTCGAGCAAGATGCACTACTAAACTTCTCGGATAGGGCAATCAGAGACCCGATTAGGTCATCTTATATTATGATTAATATAAGAATTCAGCGTAATTCTATCAAATTTGTTCAATTTACGTCGCTCCTATTTCAGATAGCGAATTGGGATAGGCCGCATCTTAAAGCGCATGGACTGGCGAGTAAAATGCACTATTAAACTTCTATGGTAGGGCAATCGGAGACCCGATTAGATCATTCTATATTATGGTTAATATAAGAATTCAGCGTACTTCTATCTCATTTGTTCAATTTACGTCGCTCCAGTATCAGGTAGCGTATTGGGGTAAGCGGCACCTTAAAGCGCATGAAATGACGAGTAAAATGCACTATTAAACTTCTATGATAGGGCAATCAGAGACCCGATTAGATCATTTTATATTATTGTTAATATAAGAATTCAGCGTGATATTGTCACAGTTGTTCATTTTACGTCGCTCCTATTTCAGATAGCGTATTGGGCTGTGCGGCACCTCAAAGCGCATGAAATGACGAGTAAAATGCACTATTAAACATCTATGATAGGGCAATCAGAGACCCGAATATATCATATTATATTATTGTTAATATAAGAATTCTGCGTAATTCTATCACGTTTGTTCAATTTCCGTAGCTCCAGTTTCAGATAGCGTATTGGGCTATGCGGCATCTTAAGGCACATGAAATGTCGAGCAAAATGCACTACTAAACTTATCGGATAGGGCAATCAGAGACCCGATTAGGTCATCTTATATTATGATTAATATAAGAATTCAGCGTAATTCTATCACATTTGTTCAATTACGTCGCTCCTATTTCAGATAGTATATTGGGCTAGGTAGCATCTTAAAGCGCATGAAATGTCGAGTAAAATGCACTATTAAGCTTCTAAGGTAGGGCAAACAGAGACCCGATTAGATCATTTTATATAATGGTTAATTTAAGAATTCAGCGAAACTCTATCACACTTGTGCAATTTACGTAGCTCCAATTTCAGATAGCATATTGGGCTAGGCGGCATCTTAAAGCGCATGGAATGACGAGTAAAATGCAATACTAACCTTCTATGATAGGGCAATCAGAGACACGATTAGATCATTTTATATTATGGTTAATATAAGAATTCTGCGTAATTCTATCACATTTGTTCAATTTACGTCGCTCCAACTTCAGATAGCATATAGGGATAAGCGGCACCTTAAAGCGCATGAAATGCCGAGCAAAACGCACTATAAAACTTCTAGGATAGGGTAATCAGAGACCCGATTAGGTCATCTTATATTATGATTTATATAAGAATTCAGCCTAATTCTATCACACTTGTTCAATTTACGTCGCTCCTATTTCAGATAGCGTATTGGGCTAGGCGGCATCTTAAACCGCATGGAATGACGAGTAAAATGCACTGCTAACCTTCTCGGATACGGCCATCAGAGACCCGATTAGATCATTTTATATTATGGTTAACTTAGAATTCAGCGAAATTCTATCACATTTGTTCAATTTACGTAGCTCCAATTTCAGATAGCGTATTGGGCTAGGCGGCATCTTAAAGCTGACGAAATGACGAGTAAAATGCACTATTAAACTTCAATGATAGGGCAATCAGAGGCCCGAGTAGATCATATTATATTATGGTTAATATAAGAATTCTGCGTAATTCTATCACGTTTGTTCAATTTACGTAGCTCCAATTTCAGATAGCGTATTGAGCTGTGCGGCATCTTAAAGCGTATGAAATGTCGCGTAAAATGCACTATAAACTTCTCGGATAGGGCAAACAGAAACCCGATTAGGTCATCTTATATTTTGATTAATATAAGAATTCAGCGTAATTCTATCACACTTGTTCAATTTACGTAGCTCCAATTTCAGATAGCGTATTGGGCTAGACGGCACCTTAAAGCGCATGAAATGACAAGTAAAATGCACTGTTAAACTTCTATGATAGGGCAATCAGAGACCCGATTAGATCAATTTAAATTATGGTTAATATAAGAATTCAGCGAAATTCTATCACATTTGTTTAATTTACGTCGCTCCTATTTCAGATGGCGTATTGGGCTAAGCGGCACCTTAAAGCGCATGAAATGGCGTGTCAAATGCACTACTAAACTTCTAGGATAGGGCAATCAGAGACCCTATAAGGTCATCTTATTTTTTGATTAATATAAGAGTTCTGCATAGTTCTATCTCGTTTGTTCAATTTACGTCGCCCCTATTTCAGATAGCGTATTGGGCTAGGTGGCACCTTAAAGAGCATGAAATGACGTGTAGAATGCACTATTAAACTTCTATGATAGGGCAATCAGAGACCCGATTAGATCGTTTTAAATTATGGTTAATATAAGATTTCAGCGTAATTCTATCACATTTGTTCAATTTACGTTGCTCCAATTTCAGATAGCGGATTGGGCTAGGCGGGACCTTAAAGCGCATGAAATTACGAGTAAAACGCACCACTAACCTTCTCGGATACGGTCATCAGACACCCAATTAGATAATTTCATATTATGGTTAATATAAGAATTCAGCGAAATTCTATTTGATTTGTTCAATTTACGTCGCTCCTATTTCGGACAGCGTATTGGGCTAGATGGCATCTTAAAGCGCATGCAATGTCGAGTAAAATGCACTACTAAACTTCTAGGATGCGGCAATCAGAGATCTAATTAGATCAACTTATATTATGGTTAATTTAAGAATTCGTCGTAACTCTATCACATTTGTTCAATTTACGTAGCTCCAATTTCAGATTGCGTATTGGCCTAGGCGGCACCTTAAAACGTATGAAATGACGAGTAAAATGCACTACTGAACTTCTTGGATAGGATAATCCGAGACCCGATTAGGTCATTTGGTATTATGGTTATTATAAGAATGCAGCGTAATTCTATCACAATTGTTCAATTTACGTCTCTCGTATTTCAGATAGCGTATTGGTCTAAGCGGCATCTTAAAGAGCATGAAATGTCGAGCAGAATGCACTACTAACCATCTATGATAGGGCAATCAGAGACCCGATTAGATCATTTTATATTAAGGTTATTATAAGAATTCAGCGAAATTCTATCACATTTGTTCAATTTATGTCGCTCCTATTTCAGATAGCGTATTGGCCGAGGCGGCACCTTACAGCGCATGAAATGACGAATAACATGCACCATTAAACTTCTATGATAGGGCAATCAGAGACCCGATTAGATCATTTGATATTATGTTTAATATAAGAATTCTGCGTAATTCTATCACATTTGTTCAATTAACGTCGCCCCTTTTTCAGATAGCGTATTGGGCTAGGGGGCATCTTAAAGCGCGTGGAATGACGAGTAAAATGCTCTGCTAACCTTCTATGATAGGGCAATCAGAGACCCGATTAGATCATTATATATTATGGTTAATATAAGAATTCAGCGAAATTCTATCACATTTGTTCAATGTACGTCGCTCCTATTTCAGATAGCGTATTGGGCTAACCGGCACCTTAAAGCGCATGAAATGTAGAGTAAAATGCACTACAAAACTTCTCTGATAGGGCAATCGGACACCCGATTAGGTCATTTTATATTATGATTAATATAAGAATGCAGCGTAATTGTATCACATTTGTTCAATTTACGACGCTCCTATCTCAGATAGCGTATTGGGCGAGGGGGCATCTTAAAGCGCATGTAATGTCTAGTAAAATGCACCACTAAACTCCTCGGATAGGGCAATCAGAGACCCGAGTAGGTCATCTTATATTATTATTAATATAAGAATTCTGCGTAATTCTATCACATACGTTCAATTTACGTCGCCCCTATTTCAGATAGCGTATTGGGATAGGCGGCACCTTAAAGCGCATGAAATAACGAGTATAATGCACTACTAAACTTCTTTGATTGGGCAATCAGAGACCCGATTAGATCATTTTATATTATTGATAATATAAGAATTCAGCGTAATTTTATCACATTTGTTCAATTTACGTCGCTCCTATTTCAGATAGCGCATTTGGGATAGGCGGCACCTTAAAACGCATGAAATGACGAGTAAAATGCACTATTAAACTTCTATGATAGGGCAATCAGAGACCCGAATAGATCATATTATATTATGTTTAATATAAGAGTTCTGCATAATTCTATCACATTTATTCAATTTACGTCGCTCCTGCTTCAGATAGCGTATTCGTCTAAGCGGCATCCTAAAGCGCATGAAATGTCGAGTAAAGTGCACTATTAAACTTCTAGGATAGGGCAATCAGAGACCCGATCAAGACATCATATATTATGGTTAATATAAGAATTCCAAGTAGTTCTATCACGTTTGATCAATTTACGTCGCTCCTATTTCAGATAGCGTATTGGGCTAAGCGGCATCTTAAAGCGCATGACATGTCGAGTAAAATGCACTACTAAACTTCTAGGATAGGGCAATAAGAGACCCGATTAGGTCATCTTATATTATGATTAATATAAGAATTCAGTGTAATTCTATCACATTTGTTCAATTTACGACGCTCCTATTTCAGATACCGTAACGGACTAAACGGCACCTTAAAGCGCATAAAATGGAGAGGAAAATGCACTATTATACTTCTGTGATAGGGCAATCGGAGACCCGATTAGAGCATCTTATATTATCATTAATATAATAATTCAGTGAAATTCTATTACATTTGTTCAACTTACGACGCTCATATTTCAGATAGCGTATAGGGCTGCGCGGCATCTTAAAACCCATGAAATGTCGAGTAAAATGCACTGCTAAACTTCACGGATAGGTCAATCAGAGACCCGATTAGATCATTTTATATTATGCTTAATATAAGAATTCAGCGAAATTCTGTCACATTTGTTCAATTTACGTCGCTCCAATTTCAGATAGCATATTGGGCTAGGCGGCACCTTAAAGCGCATGGCATGACGAGTAAAATGCAGTATTAAACTTCTATGATAGGCCAATCAGAGACCCGAATAGATCGTATTATATTATGGTTAATGTCAGAATTCTGCGTAATTCTATCACGTTTCCTCAATTTATGCCACTACTATTTCAGATAGCGTATTGGGCGAAGTGGCACCTTAAAGCGCATGAAATGACGAGTAAAATGCACTATTAAACTTCTATGATAGGGCAATCAGAGACCCGAATAGATCGTATTATATTATGGTTAATATAAGAATAATGCGTAATTCTATCACATTTGTTCAATTTACGTCGCTCCTATTTCAGATAGCGTATTGGGCTAGGCGGCACCTTAAAGGGCATGAAATGACGAGTGAAATGCACTATTAAACTTCTAGGGTAGGCAAACATTGACCCGACTAGATCACTTTATCTTATGGTTAATTTAAGAATTCAGAGAAATTTTATCACATTTGTTCAATTTACGTCACCCCTATTCCAGATATCGTATTAGCCTAGACGGCATCTTAAAGCGCATGAAACGTCGAGTAAAATGGACTACTAAACTTCTCGGATATGTCAATCAGAGACCCGATTAGGTCATCTTATATCATGGTTAATAGAAGAATCCAGCGAAATTCTATCACATTTGTTCAATTTACGTAGCTCCAATTTCAGATAGCGTATTGGGCTAGGCGGCATCTTAAAGCGCATGAAATGCCGAGTAAAATGCACTACAAAACTTCTCGGATTGGGCAATGAGACACCCGATTAGGTCATCTTATATTATGATTAATATAAGAATTCAGCGTAATTCTATGACATTTGTTCAATTTACGTCACTCCTATTTCAGATACCGTATTGGGCTAGGTGGCATCTTAAAGCGCATGAAATGTCGAGTAAAATGCACTACTAAACTTCTCGGATAGGGCAATCAGACACCCGATTAGGTCATCTTATATTATGATTAATATAAGAATTCAGCGTAATTCTATCACATTTGTTCAATTTACGTCGCTCCTATATCAGATAGCATATTGGGCTAGGCGGCATCTTAAAGCGCATGAAATGTCGAGTAAAATGCACTACTAAACTTCTCGGATAGGGCAATCAGACACCCGATTAGGTCATGTTATATTATGATCACTATATGAATTCAGTGTAATTCCATCACATTTTGTTCAATTTACGTCGCTCCTATTTCAGATAGCGTGTCGGGATAAGCGGCACCTCAAAGCGCATGAAATGACGAGTAAAATGCACTATTAAACTTCTATGATAGCGCAATCGGAGACACGATTAGATCATTTTATATTATTGTTAATATAAGAATTCGGCGTTATTTTATCACATTTGTTCAATTTACGTCGCGACTATTTCAGATAGCGTACTGGGCTAGGTGGCATCTTAAAGCGCATGAAATGTCGAGTGAAATACACTATTAAACTTCTAGGGTTGGGCAAACAGAGACCCGATTAGATCATTTTAAATTGTGGTTAATATAAGAATTCAGTGTAATCCTATCACATTTGTTCAACTTACGCCGCTCCTATTTCAGATAGCGTATCGGGATAGGCGGCACCTTAAAGCGCGTGGAATGACGAGTAAAATGCTCTACTAACCATCTATGATAGGGCAATCAGAGACCCGATTAGATCATTTTATATTATGGTTAATATAAGTGTTCAGCGAAATTCTATCACATTTGTTCAATTTACGTCGCTCCTATTTCAGATAGCGTATTAGGCTAATCGGCGCCTTAAAGCGCATGAAATGACGAGTAAAATCCACTATTAAACTACAATGATAGGGCAACCAGAGACCCGATGAGATCATTTTATATTATTGTTAGTATAAGGATTCAACGTAATTTTATCACATTTGTTCAATTTACGTCGCCCCTATTTCAGATAGCGTATTGGGCTTGGAGGCATCTTAAAGCGCATGAAATGTCGAGTGAAATGCACTATTAAACGTCTATGATAGGGCAATCAGAGACCCGATTAGATCATTTTATATTATGGTTAATATAAGAATTCTGTGTAATTCTATCACATTTGTTCAATTTACGTCGCCCCTATTTCAGATAGCTTATTGGGCTAGGCGGCATCTTAAAGCGCATGAAATGTCGAGTAAAGTGCACTATTAAACTTCTATGATAGGGTAATCAGAGATCCGAATAGATCATATTTTATTATGGTTAATATAAGAATTCTGCATAATTCTATCACATTTGTTCAATTTACGTCGCTCCTGTTTCAGATAGCGTATTGGGCTAAGCGGCACCTTAAAAAGCTTGAAATGACGAGTAAAATGCACAATTAAACTTCTATGATAGGGCAATCAGAGACCCGATTAGATCATTTTACATTATTGTTATTATAAGAATTCAGCGAAATTCTATCACATTCGTTCAATTTACTTCGCTCCTATTTCAGATAGCGTATTGGGCTAAGCGGCATCTCAAAGCGCATGAAATGGCGAGTAAAATGCACTATCGAACTTCTAGGGTAAGGCAAACAGAGACCCGATGAGATCATTTTATATTACGGTTAATATAAGAATTCAGCGAAATTCTATCACATTTGTTCAATTTACGTCGCTCCTATTTCAGATAGCGTCTTGGGCTAAGCGGCACCTCAAAGCGCATGAAATGGCGAGTAGAATGCACTATTATACTTCTAGGGTAAGGCAAACAGAGACCCGATTAGATCATTTTATATTACGGTTAATATAAGAATTCAGCTTAATTCTATCACATTTGTTCAATTTAAGTCGCTCCTATGTCAGATAGCGTATTGGCCTAAGCGGCTTCTCAAAGCGCATGAAATGGCGAGTAAAACGCACTATTAAACTTCTAGGGTAGGGCAACCAGAGTCCCGATTAGATCATTTTATATTGTGGTTAATTTAAGAATTCAGTGAAATTCTATCACATTTGTTCAATTTACGTCGCTCCTATTTCAGATCGCCTACTGGGCTGGGCGGCATCCTAAAGCGTGTGGAATGTCGAGTGAAATGCAGTATTAAACTTCTAGGGTGGGGCGAACAGAGACCCGATTATATCATTTTACATTATGGTTAATATAAGAATTCAGCGAAATTCTATCACATTTGTTCAATTTATGTCGCTCCTATTTCAGATAGCGTATTTGGCTAAGCGGCATCTCTAAGCGCATGAAATGACGAGTAAAATGCACTATTAAACTTCTATGATAGAGCAATCAGAGACCCGATTAGATCATTCTATATTATGGTTAATATAAGAATTCAGCGAAATTCTATCACATTTGTTCAATTTACGTCGCTCCTATTTCAGATAGCGTATTGGGATAGGCGGCACCTTAAAGCGCATGGAATGGCGAGTAAAATGCACTATAAAACTTCTATGATAGGGCAATCAGAGAGCCGATTAGATCATTCTATATTATGGTTAATATAAGAATTCTGCGTAATTCTATCACATTTGTTCAATTTATGTCGCTCCTATTTCAGATAGCGTATTGGGCTAGGCGGCACCTTAAAGCGCAAGAAATGACGAGCAAAATGCACTATCGAACTTCTATGATAGGGCAATCAGAGACCCGATTAGATCATTCTATGTTATGGTTAATATAAGAATTCAGCGAAATTCTATCACATTTGTTCAATTTACGTCGCTCCTATTTCAGATAGCGTATTGGGCTAAGCGGCACCTTAAAGCGCATGAAATGTCGAGTACAATGCACTATTAAACTTCTGGGATAGGGCAATCAGAGACCCTATAAGGTCATCTTATGTTTTGATTAATATAAGGATGCAGCGTAATTCTATCAAATTTGTTCAATTTACGTCGCTCCTACTTCAGATAGCGTATTGGGATAGGCGACATCTTAAAGCGCATGGACTGACGAGTAAAATGCACTATTAAACTTCTATGACAGGGCAATCAGAGACCCTATTAGATCGTTTTATATTATGGTTAATATAAGAATTCTGCATAATTCTATCACATTTGTTCAGTTTACGTCGCCCCTATTTCAGATAGCGTATTGGGCTAGGCGGCACCTTAAAGCGCATGAAATGTCGAGTAAAATGCACTACTAAACTTCTCGGATAGGGCAACCAGAGACCCGATTAGGTCATCTTATACTATGGTTAATATAAGAATTCAGCGAAATTCTATCACATTTGGTCAATTTGCGTCACTCCTATTTCTGATAGCGTATAGGGCGACGGGACGTCTTAAATCGCATGATATGTCGAGTAAAATGCACTACTAAACTTCTGGGATAGGGCAATCAGAGACCCTATAAGGTCATCTTATGTTTTGATTAATATAAGGATGCAGCGTAATTCTATCACATTTATTCAATTTACGCTGCTCCAATTTCAGATAGCGTATTGGGCTAGGCGGCATCTTAAAGCGCATGAAATGTCGAGTAAAATGCACTAGTAAACTTCTATGACAGTGCAATCAGAGACCCGATTAGATCATTTTGTATTATTGTTAATATAAGAATTCAACGTAATTTTATCACATTTGTTCAATTTATGTCGCTCCTATTTCAGATAGCGTATTGGGCTAGGCGGTACCTTAAAGCGCATGATGTGACGAGTAAAATCCACTATTAAACTTCTATGATAGGACAATCAGAGACCCGAATAGATCGTATTATATTATGGTTAATATAAGAATTCAGCGTAATTTTATCACATTTGTTCAATTTACGTCGCCCCTATTTCAGATAGCATACTGGGCTAGGCGGCACCTTAAAGCGCATGAAATGACGAGTGAAATGCACTATTAAACTTCCATGATAGGGCAATCAGAGACCCGAATAGATCATATTATATTATGGTCAATATAAGAATTCAGCAAAATTCTATCACATTTGTTCAATTTACGTCGCTCCTATTTCAGATAGCGTATTGGGCTAGGCGGCACCTTAAAGCACATGAAAGGACGAGTAAAATGCACTATTAAACTTCTATGATAGGGCAATCAGAGACCCGAATACATCGTATTATATTATGGTTAATATAAGAATTCAGCAAATTTCTATCACATTTGTTCAATTTACTTCGCACTTATTTCAGATAGCGTATTGGGCTAGGCGGCACCTTAAAGCACATGAAAGGACGAGTAAAATGCACTATTAAACTTCTATGATAGGGCAATCAGAAACCAGAATAGATCGTATTATATTATGGTTAATATAAGAATTCTGCGTAATTCTATCACATTTGTTCAATTTATGTCGCTCCTATTTCAGATAGCGTATTGGGCTAGGCGGCTCCTTAAAGCGCATGAAATGACGAGCAAAATGCACTTTTCAACTTCTATGATAGGGCAATCAGAGACCCGAATACATCGTATTATATTATGGTTAATATATGAATTCTGCATAATTCTATCACGTCTGTTCAATTTACGTAGCTCCAATTTCAGATAGCGTTTTGGACTAGGTGGCATCTTAAAGCGCATGAAATGTCGAGTAAAATGCACTATTAAACTTCTAGGGTAGGGCAAACAGACACCCGATTAGATCATTTTATATTATGGTTAATATAAGAATTCTGCGTAATTCTATCACATCTGTTCAATTTATGTCGCTCCTATTTCAGATAGCGTATTGGGCTGGGCGGCACCTTAAAGCGCATGAAATGACGAGGAAAATGCACTATTAAACTTCTATGATAGCGCAATCAGAGTCCCGATTAGATCATTTTAAATTATGGCTAATATAAGAATTCTTGCGTAATTCTATCACATTTGTTCAATTTACGTCGCTCCTATTTCAGATAGCGTATTGGGCTAGGCGGCACCTTAAAGCACATGAAAGGGCGAGTAAAATGCACTATTAAACTTCTATGATAGGGCAATCAGAGACCCGAATACATCGTATTATATTATGGTTAATATAAGAATTCAGCAAATTTCTATCACATTTGTTCAATTTACGTCGCACTTATTTCAGGTAGCGTATTGGGCTAGGCGGCACCTTAAAGCGCATGAAATGATGACTAAAATGCACTATTAAACTTCTATGATAGGGCAATCAGAAACCAGAATAGATCGTATTATATTATGGTTAATATAAGAATTCAGCGTAATTCTATCACATCTGTTCAATTTATGTCGCTCCTATTTCAGATAGCGTATTGGGCTAGGCGGCTCCTTAAAGCGCATGAAATGACGAGCAAAATGCACTTTTAAACTTCTATGATAGGGCAATCAGAGACCCGAATACATCGTATTATATTATGGTTAATATATGAATTCTGCATAATTCTATCACGTCTGTTCAATTTACGTAGCTCCAATTTCAGATAGCGTTTTGGACTAGGTGGCATCTTAAAGCGCATGAAATGCCGAGTAAAATGCACTATTAAACTTCTAGGGTAGGGCAAACAGACACCCGATTAGATCATTTTATATTATGGTTAATATAAGAATTCTGCGTAATTCTATCACATCTGTTCAATTTATGTCGCTCCTATTTCAGATAGCGTATTGGGCTAGGCGGCACCTTAAAGCGCATGAAATGACGAGGAAAATGCACTATTAAACTTCTATGATAGCGCAATCAGAGTCCCGATTAGATCATTTTAAATTATGGTTAATATAAGAATTCTTACGTAATTCTATCACATTTGGTCAATTTACGTCGCTCCTATTTCATATAGCGTATTGGGCGATTCGGCATCTTAAAGCGCATGAAATGTCGAGTAAAATGCACTAGTAAACTTCTATGACAGTGCAATCAGAGACCCGATTAGATCATTTTGTATTATTGTTAATATAAGAATTCAGCGTAATTTTATCACGTCTGCTCAATTTACGTAGCTCCAATTTCAGATAGCGTTTTGGACTAGGTGGCATCTTAAAGCGCATGAAATATCGAGTAAAATGCACTATTAAACTTCTAGGGTAGGTCAAACAGAGACCCTATTATATCATTTTATATTATGGTTAATATAAGAATTCTGCGTAACTCTATCACATTTATTCAATTTACGCAGCTCCTATTTCAGATAGCGGATTGGGCTAGACGGCGCCTTAAAGCGCATGAAATGACGAGTGAAATGCAGTATTAAACTTCTATGATAGGGCAATCAGAGACCCGAATACATCGTATTATATTATGGTTAATATAAGAATTCAGCAAAATTCTATCACATTTGTTCAATTTACGTCGCTCCTATTTCAGCTAGCGTATTGGGCTAGGCGGCACCTTAAAGCGCATGAAATGACGACTAAAATGCACTATTAAACTTCTATGATAGGGCAATCAGAAACCAGAATAGATCGTATTATATTATGGTTAATATAAGAATTCTGCGTAACTCTATCACATTTATTCAATTTACGTCGCCCCTATTTGAGATAGCGTACTGGGCTAGGCGGCACCTTAAAGCGCATGAAATGAGGAGTGAAATGCACTATTAAACTTCTATGATAGGGCAATCAGAGACCCGATTAGATCATTTTGTATTATTGTTAATATAAGTATTTAACGTAATTTTATCACATTTGTTCAATTTATATCGCTCCTATTTCAGGTAGCGTATTGGGCTAGACGGCACCTTAAAGCGCATGAAATGACGAGTAAAATGCACTATTAAACTTCTATGATAGGGCAATCAGAGAACCGAGTAGATCGTAACATATTATGGTTAATATAAGAATTCTGCGTAATTTTATCACATTTGTTCAATTTACGTCGCTCCTATTTCAGATAGCGTATTGGGCTAGGCGGCGCCTTAAAGCGCATGAAATGACGAGTAAAATGCGCTATTAAACTTCTATGATAGCGCAATCAGAGTCCCGATTAGATCATTTTAAATTATGGTTAATATAAGAATTCTTGCGTAATTCTATCACATTTGTACAATTTACGTCGCTCCTATTTCAGATAGCGTATTGGTCGATGCGGCATCTTAAAGCGCATGAAATGACGAGTAAAATGCACTGCTAAACTTCTCGGATAGGGCAATCAGAGATACGATTAGGTCATTTTAAATTATGGTTAATATAAGGATTTTGCGTAATTCTATCACACTTGTTCAATTTACGTCGCTCCCATTTCAGATAGCGCATTGGGCTAAGCGGCACCTTAAAGCGCATGGCGTGACGAGTAAAATGCAGTACTAAACTTCTTTGATAGGGCAATCAGAGACCCGATGAGATCATTTTATGTTATGGTTTATATAAGAATTCTGCGTAACTCTATCACATTTATTCAATTTACGCTGCTCCAATTTCAGATAGCGGATTGGACTAGACGGCGCCTTAAAGCGCATGAAATGGCGAGTAAAATGCACTATTAAACTTCTATGATAGGGCAATCAGAGACCCGATTAGATCATTTTGTGTTATTGTTAATATAAGAATCCAACGTAATTTTATCACATTCGATCAATTTATGTCGCTCCTATTTCAGATAGCGTATTGTGCTAGGCGGCACCTTAAAGCGCATGAAATGACGAGTAAAATGCACTATTAAACTTCTATGATAGGGCAATCAGAGACCCGAATAGATCGTATTATATTATGGTTAATATAGGAATTCTGCGTAATTCTATCACGTCTGTTCAATTTACGTAGCTCCAATTTCAGATAGCGTTTTGGGCTAGGTGGCATCTTAAAGCGCATGAAATGTCGAGTAAAATGCACTGTTAAACTTCTAGGGTAGGGCAAACAGAGACCCGATTATATCATTTTATATTATGGTTAATATAAGAATTCTGCGTAACTCTATCACATTCATTCAATTTACGCAGCTCCTATTTCAGATATTGCATTGGGCAAAGCGGCATCTTAAAGCGTATGCAATTACCAGTAAAATGCACTACTAAACTTCTCGGACAAGGCAATCACAGACCCGACAAGGTCATTTTAAATTATGGTTAATATAAGAATTCTGCGTAATTCTATCACACTTATTCAATTTACGTCGCCCCTATTTCAGATAGCGTACTGGGCTAGGAGGCACCTTAAAGCGCATGAAATGACGAGTGAAATGCACTATTAAACTTCTATGATAGGGCAATCAGAGACCCGAATAGACCATATTATATTATGGTTAATATAAGAATTCAGCAAAATTCTATCACATTTGTTCAATTTACGTCGCTCCTATTTAGATAGCGTATTGGGCGATTCGGCATCTTAAAGCGCATGAAATGACGAGTAAAATGCACTTTTAAACTTCTATGATAGGGCAATCAGAGACCCGAATACATCGTATTATATTATGGTTAATATATGAATTCTGCGTAATTCTATCACGTCTGTTCAATTTACGTAGCTCCAATTTCAGATAGCGTTTTGGACTAGGTGGCATCTTAAAGCGCATGGAATGTCGAGTAAAATGCACTATTAAACTTCTACGATAGGGCAATCAGAGACCCGAATTGATCGTATTATATTATGGTTATTATAAGAATTCTGTGTAATTCTATCACATTTGTTCAATTTACGTCGCCCCTATTTCAGATAGCTTATTGGGCTAGGTGGCATCTTAAAGCGCTTGAAATGTCGAGTAAAATGCACTGTTAAACTTCTATGATAGGGCAATCAGAGACCCGATTAGATCATTTTGTATTATTGTTAATATAAGTATTTAACGTAATTTTATCACATTTGTTCAATTTATATCGCTCCTATTTCAGATAGCGTATTGGGCTAGACGGCACCTTAAAGCGCATGAAATGACGAGTAAAATGCACTATTAAACTTCTATGATAGGGCAATCAGAGAACCGAGTAGATCGTAACATATTATGGTTAATATAAGAATTCTGCGTAATTTTATCACATTTGTTCAATTTACGTCGCTCCTATTTCAGATAGCGTATTGGTCGATGCGGCATCTTAAAGCGCATGAAATGACGAGTAAAATGCACTGCTAAACTTCTCGGATAGGGCAATCAGAGATACGATTAGGTCATTTTAAATTATGGTTAATATAAGGATTTTGCGTAATTCTATCACACTTGTTCAATTTACGTCGCTCCCATTTCAGATAGCGCATTGGGCTAAGCGGCACCTTAAAGCGCATGGCGTGACGAGTAAAATGCAGTACTAAACTTCTTTGATAGGGCAATCAGGGACCCGATGAGATCATTTTATGTTATGGTTTATATAAGAATTCTGCGTAACTCTATCACATTTATTCAATTTACGCTGCTCCAATTTCAGATAGCGGATTGGACTAGACGGCGCCTTAAAGCGCATGAAATGGCGAGTAAAATGCACTATTAAACTTCTATGATAGGGCAATCAGAGACCCGATTAGATCATTTTGTGTTATTGTTAATATAAGAATCCAACGTAATTTTATCACATTT
Source organism: Macropis europaea (assembly GCA_916610135.2). NCBI lineage: Eukaryota > Metazoa > Arthropoda > Insecta > Hymenoptera > Melittidae > Macropis > Macropis europaea. The sequence goes on from CAKAJE020000360.1 coordinate 16,325, forward strand.
GATCAATTTATGTCGCTCCTATTTCAGATAGCATATTGTGCTAGGCGGCACCTTAAAGCGCATGAAATGACGAGTAAAATGCACTATTAAACTTCTATGATAGGGCAATCAGAGACCCGAATAGATCGTATTATATTATGGTTAATATAGGAATTCTGCGTAATTCTATCACGTCTGTTCAATTTACGTAGCTGCAATTTCAGATAGCGTTTTGGGCTAGGTGGCATCTTAAAGCGCATGAAATGTCGAGTAAAATGCACTATTAAACTTCTAGGGTAGGGCAAACAGAGACCCGATTATATCATTTTATATTATGGTTAATATAAGAATTCTGAGTAACTCTATCACATTCATTCGATTTACGCAGCTCCTATTTCAGATATTGCATTGGGCTAAGCGGCATCTTAAAGCGTATGCAATTACCAGTAAAACGCACTACTAAACTTCTCGGATAAGGCAATCACAGACCCGACAAGGTCATTTTAAATTATGGTTAATATAAGAATTCTGCGTAATTCTATCACATTTATTCAATTTACGTCGCCCCTATTTCAGATAGCGTACTGGGCTAGGAGGCACCTTAAAGCGCATGAAATGACGAGTGAAATGCACTATTAAACTTCTTTGATAGGGCAATCAGAGACCCGATGAGATCATTTTATGTTATGGTTTATATAAGAATTCTGCGTAACTCTATCACATTTATTCAATTTACGCTGCTCCAATTTCAGATAGCGGATTGGACTAGACGGCACCTTAAAGCGCATGAAATGACGAGTGAAATGCATTATTAAACTTCTATGATAGGGCAATCAGAGACCCGATTAGATAATTTTATATTATGGTTAATATAAGAATTCAGCGAAATTGTATCACATTTGTTCAATTTACGTGGCTCCTATTTCAGATGGCGTATTGGGTTATGCGGCATCTAAAAGCACATGGAATGGCGAGTAAAATGCACTACTAACCTTCTATGATAGTGCAATCTGAGACCCGATTAGATCATTTTATATTATGGTTAATATAAGAATTCTGCGTACTTCTATCACATTTTTTCAATTTATGTCGCTCCTATTTCAGATAGCGTATTGGACTGAGCGGCACCTTAAAGCGCATGAAATGACGAGTAAAATGCACTATCAGACTTCTATGATAAGGCAATCAGAGACCCGGATGGATCGTATTATATTATGGTTTATATAAGAATTCAGCGAAATTGTATCACATTTGTTCAATTTATGTCGCTCCTATTTCAGATAGCGTATTGGGCTAGGCGGCACCTTAAAGCGCATGATGTAACGATTAAAATCCACTATTAAACCTCTATGATAGGGCAATCAGAGACCCGAATAGATCGTATTATATTATGGTTAATACAAGAATTCAGCGTAATTTTATCACATTTGTTCAATTTACGCCGCCCCTATTTCGGATAGCGTACTGGGCTAGGCGGCACCTTAAAGCGCATGAAATGGCGAGTGAAATGCACTATTAAACTTCTATGATAGGGCAATCAGAGACCCGAATAGATCGTATTATATTATGGTTAATACAAGAATTCAGCGTAATTCTGTCACATTTGTTCTATTTACGTCGCCCCTATTTAGAGATAGCGTATTGGGCTAGATGGCATCTTAAAGCACATGAAATGTCGAGTCAAATGCACTATTAAACTTCTATGATAGGGCAATCAGAGACCCGATTAGATCATTTTGTATTATTGTTAATATAAGAATTCTGCGTAACTCTATCACATTTATTCAATTTACGCAGCTCCAATTTCAGATAGCGGTTTGGGCTAGACGGCTCCTTAAAGCGCATGAAATGTCGAGTAAAATGCACTACTGAACTTCTGTGATAGGGCAATCAGAGACCCGATTAGATCATCTTAAATTATGGTTAACATAAGAATTCTGCGTAATTCTATCACGTCTGTTCAATTTACGTCGCCCCTATTTCAGGTAGCGTGTTGGGCTAGGCGGCATCTTAAAGCGCGTAGAATGACGAGTAAAATGCACTACTAATCTTCGATGATAGGGCAATCAAAGACCCGATTAGACCATTCTATATTATGGTTAATGTAAGAATTCTGCGTAATTCTATCACGTTTGTTCAAATTATGTCGCTCCTATTTCAGATAGCGTATTGCGCTAGGCGGCACCTTAAAGCGCATGAAATGTCGAGTATAATGCACTATTAAGCTTCTATGATAGGGCAATCAGTGACCCGAATAGATCGTATTATATTATTGTCAAATTTAAGAATTCGGCGAAATTCTATCGCATTTGTTCAATTTACGTCGCTCATATTTCAGATAGTGTAATGGGCTAGGCAGCACCTTAAAGCGCATGAAATGGCGAGCAAAATGCACTATTAAACTTCTATGATACGGCAATCAGAGACCTGAATAGATCGTATTATATTATGCTTAATATAAGAATTCTGCGTAATTCTATCACGTTTGTTCAATTTACATAGCTCCAATTTCAGATAGCGTATTGGACTAGGCGGTATCTTAAAGCGCATGAAATGACGAGTAAGATGCACTACCAAACTTCTAGGATAGGACTAACATAGACCCGATTAGGTCAGCTTATATTATGGTTAATATAAGAATCCAGCGAAATTTTATCACATTTGTTCAATTTACGTCGCCCCTATTTCAGATAGCGTATTGGGCTAGGTGGCATCTTAAAGCGCATGAAATGGCGAGTAAAATGCACTATTAAACTTCTATGATAGGGCATTCACAGACCCGATTAGATCATTTTATATTATGGTTAATATAAGAATTCCGCGAAATTCTATCACATTTGTTCAATTTACGTATCTCCAATTTGAGATAGCGGGTTGGGCTAGATGGCACCTTAAAGCGCATGATATGACGAGTAAAATGCACTACGAAACTTCTTTGATAGGGCAATCAGAGACCCGTTTAGATCATTTTATGTTATTGCTAATATAAGAATTCAGCGTAATTTTATCACATTTGTTCAATTTACGTCGCGCGTATTTCAGATAGCGTAATGGGCTAGGTGGCATCTTAAAGCGCATGAAATGGCGAGGAAAATGCACTATTACAATTCTATGATAGGGCAATCAGAGACCCGAATAGATGATTTTAAATTGTGGTTAATATAAGAATTCTGCGTAATTGTATCACATTTGTTCAATTTACGACGCTCCTATTTCAGATAGCGTACTGTGCGAGACGGCATCTTAAAGCGCATGAAATGACGAGTAAAATGCTCTAATTAACTTCTCGGATAGGGCAATCAGAGACCCGATTAGTACATCTTATATTATGATTGATATAAGAATTCGGCGTAATTCTATCACATTTGTTCAATTTATGTCGCTCCTGTTTCAGATAGCGTATTGGACTAGGCGGCATCTGAAAGCGCATGAAATCACGAGTAAAATGCACTACTAAACTTCTCGGATAGGGCAATCAGAGACCCGATGAGATCATTTTATATTATGGTTTATATAAGAATTCTGCGTAACTCTATCACATTTATTCAATTTACGCTGCTCCAATTTCAGATAGCGGATTGGGCTAGACGGCGCCTTAAAGCGCATGAAATGACGAGTAAAATGCACTGCTGAACTTCTATGACAGGGCAATCAGAGACCCGATTAGATCATCTTAAATTGTGTTTAATATACGAATTCTGCGTAATTCTGTCACATTTGTTCAATTTACGTCGCCCCTATTTAGAGATAGCGTATTGGGCTAGATGGCATCTTAAAGCGCATGAAATGTCGAGTAAAATGCACTATTAAACTTCTATGATAGGGCAATGAGAGACCCGATTAGATCATTTTGTATTATTGTTAATATAAGAATTCAACGTAATTTTATCACATCTGATCAATTTATGTCGCTCCTATCTCAGATAGCGTATTGGGCTAGGCGGCACCTTAAAGCGCATGAAATGACGAGTAAAATGCACTATTAAACTTCTATGATAGGGCAATCAGAGACCCGATTAGATCATTTTGTATTATTGTTAATATAAGAATTCAACGTAATTTTATCACATCTGATCAATTTATGTCGCTCCAATCTCAGATAGCGTATTGGGCTAGGCGGCACCTTAAAGCGCATGAAATGACGAGTACAATGCACTATTAAACTTCTATGATAGGGCTATCAGAGACCCGAATACATCGTATTATATTATGGTTAATATAAGAATTCTGCGTAATTCTATCACGTCTGTTCAATTTACGTAGCTGCAATTTCAGATATCGTTTTGGTCTAGGTGGCATCTTAAAGCGCATGAAATGTCGAGTAAAATGAACTATTAAACTTCTAGGGTAGGGCAAACAGAGACCCGAATACATCGTATTATATTGTAGCAGCTACGGCACTGCTACCACATCCCTGCCGTGAAAGATCGAGATATTACCCTCGCTTAGTTTCTTTTCTTTAAATGCTTACGGTCTATCTTTCTTTAAAAGTGTACGAACACAGGCGCGTCGTAGACCGGCGACGGACGACGGTTGCCGATTGCGCGACGAGTTTTTTCTGTTGTTTTCTGACCGCGCGCCGCGGTGACCATACGAGAACACGAGGCAGAACCTCTTACGACTCACCACGTGTACGACCGTGCGACGCAGACAATACCTGTTCTTATTCTGTTATATTAATTGTAAATAAATTGAGCGTGTAACGCAAATCGGAGTTATCCATTACGCACACATTCACTTCAATTATTGGTGACCCCGACGTGATCGCGACGTGATCGTGAAGTGATTGTGATCGTGATCGTGATCGTGACAAGACAAAAATTTTTTTTTTTCTCCATCGACCGTATTTCTTCAAAGACTTCCGTGAACTTTTTATACAATAGTGTAATTCGCGCAGAACTGCTAAAAGTGTAAGTGATCTCTCCGCTGAAGCAGCAATACAGCCATGAACGCGGATATCCCTGCCAACGCCTCCACGAGCAGAGCGTCGATAGAAAGAGTCGCCGTTCGTATACCGGATTTTTGTCCTAGCGATCCGGAAATGTGGTTCAGCATGGTGGAAAGGAGTTTCGAGGTATCCGGAGCGACCACCGACAGCACCAGGTTCGGGTATATCCTGAGTGCCCTGGATCCACGTTACGCCACAGAGGTTTGAGACATAATAATGAACCCGCCAGCGACCGGTCAGTATGAAAAACTAAAAACCGAGCTGATCCGACGTTTGAGCGTGTCTCAAGAGCAGAAGACGCGACGCCTCCTGGAGCATGAGGAAATCGGCGATCGGAAACCTTCGCAATTTTTGAGGCATCTGCGCAGCCTAGCCGGGACGCAAGTATCAGACGCCTTATTGCGAACCCTTTGGCTAGGGAGGTTACCGACGAGCATGCAGGTAATTTTAGCCACGCAGAAGGACACGGAACTGGACAAAGTGGCCGAGCTGGCGGACGCTATCACCGATGCCAGGCCTCATCGCCATCAAATTGCCGAAGCGTCACCCCCGGCGCCGCAGGAAATCGACGCAGGTAGGTCCCTCGAGGCTTTATTGCAACTGAAAATGTCGCAGCTCGCTCTGTCGCTACGAGAAGAAATAGCGGCGCTTCGTCAAGAAATGACGAGCGATCGTACCTCGCGGAGAGATAGGGAGCCTCGATCCCGTTCACGTCCTCGGAGCCGTTCCGGATCTCGATCGAGGAAGCGCACACATGGCAAGGATGGAATTTGCTGGTACCACTGGAGTTTCGGTACCGACGCAAGGGACTGCATTAAGCCGTGCACCTTCCAGGCGGGAAACATTCCGGGCAGTCGTTAACGACGGCTAGCGACCCCAGCCCGACTTTACGCCGTCTCTTCGTCATCGATCACGACACGAAGACGCAATTTTTGGTCGACACAGGCGCCGACCTCTGTGTTTTTCCACGAGCAATGATCCGAGGACGGCGCGAAAAATCATCCTACGAGCTTTCCGCAGCGAATGGCACCACCATCGCAACGTACGGGACTACGACTTTAACTCTCAATTTAGGGTTACGTCGGGTTTTCACATGGAGATTCGTAATCGCCGACGTCTCCAGGCCCATAATCGGGGTCGATTTCCTCGCTCACTTCGGACTAATGGTAGACGTTCGCAATCGCCGTCTCTTAGATCAAGTGACGTCTCTCTCGACACGAGGAATGCCTGCCCGCGAAGCCGTCCCGAGCATCAAAACAGTCTTCGGGGAATCCGCTTATCATGTTCTACTCCAGCGATTTCCCGAAATTACGAAACCGGAAGGAACACCTTCCGAACCAAAACACAGCACGATGCACCACATTCGTACTGCACCAGGTCCACCTGTTACCTGCAAACCACGGCGTCTTGCACCAGGTAGGCTACAGGCAGCCAAAAAGGAATTTGAAACCATGTCGCGATTAGGAACAACCCGACCGTCGGAGAGTAGCTGGTCGTCACCTTTGCACATGGTACCCAAAAAAGGAAGTGACGAATGGAGACCATGTGGCGATTATCGTGCTCTCAACGCCAGGACCTTGCCGGACCGATATCCCGTCAGGCATATTGAAGATTTTGCACAAACTTTGCGGGGTAAGAAAATTTTTTCTACCATTGATCTCGTTCGAGCTTACAACCAAATCCCCGTTGCACCCGAAGATATTCCGAAGACAGCTATTACCACTCCTTTCGGATTATTCGAATTTCCGTTCATGTCGTTTGGGTTACGCAACGCGGCTCAAACCTTTCAGCGCTTTATCGATGAAGCGTTGCGAGGTTTGAACTTTTGTTTCGCATACATTGACGACATACTGGTGGCTTCAACATCCGAAGAGGAACACCTTCAACACCTCAAGATAGTTTTTGAACGGCTAAAACAATACGGTATCGTGATAAATACGGCAAAATGTATCTTCGGAAGGACGGAGTTAAAATTTTTAGGCTACCTGGTGTCGGAATCAGGCACCCGACCATCCACCGAAAAGGTTGAGGCCATTTTAAAGTATCCACGGCCGACCACAGCGAAACAATTACGGCAGTTTTTAGGTATGGTAAATTTTTATAGACGTTTCATACCTAAAGCCGCACAGGTACATGCACCTCTGAACGACATGCTGGCGGACAATATAAAATTCAGCGCACCTGTAAATTGGACACCAGACGCCACCGCAGCATTTGAAGACTCTAAAAAGGCGTTAGTAGAGGCTACTCTACTAACACACCCTGAAATCGACGCACCATTGGCCATCATATGCGACGCCTCGAATTCTGCTGTTGGCGCCGCGCTTCAACAACGCATCGGTGATAATTGGGAACCACTGGGTTTCTTTTCAAAAAAACTCAGCTCAACGGAACAGAAATACGCTACATACGACAGAGAATTGCTCGCTATCTACCTCGCAGTCAAATATTTCCGTTATATGATCGAGGGAAGAACCTTCACCATCTTCACAGACCACAAACCAATCATTTACGCTTTCCAACAGAAACCAGAAAAATTCACCCCAAGACAATTTCGATATCTCAGCTTCATTAGTGAATTCTCAACGGACATCCGCCACGTAGCAGGTCGAGATAACGTTGTCGCCGATGCGTTGTCAAGAGTGGACGAAATCGAAGAGACCTTGGATTTTGAAATGCTGGCCAAATCGCAAGAAGAAGACGAGGAATTACTGACGTACTTACAAAGCAACACCGGTTTGAATTTAAAACGCATATCCATTCCTGGAAGTACACAACAAATTTACTGTGACATATCTACAGACACCGTTCGCCCTTTCCTCACAAAATCGTTTCGTCAAACTGCATTCAACGCACTACACAAAATATCGCATCCAGGAATCAACGCCACTGTCAAACTGATCACGCAAAGGTACGTTTGGCCATCGATCAAAACAGACTGCAGAAGATGGGCCCGGAACTGTATCCAATGTCAACGCTCCAAGATCACCAGGCACGTATCAGCACCCCTCGGTTCTTTTTCGCGACCATCGGCGAGGTTCGAACATGTTCATTTGGACATTGTCATCCTACCGGTCTCCGAAGGATACAGATATTGCCTTACCTGCGTGGATCGCTTTACGCGCTGGCCTGAAGCAATACCTCTCCGCGACCAGGAAGCAGCCACAGTAGCTCGAGCCTTTTACGAGGGGTGGATTGTTCGGTTTGGAACGCCGCTAAGGATCACCACGGACCAAGGTAGACAATTTGAGTCCAATCTTTTTAAACAATTAAGTTTGTTAACAGGTAGCAGACATCTAAGAACTACGGCATATCACCCGGCGGCTAATGGGATGGTGGAAAGGTTCCACCGTCAGTTAAAGGCAGCCATACGTTGCCATGAAAATCAACGTTGGACAGAGATTCTTCCCACCACGTTGCTGGGTATTCGTTCAGCCTGGAGGGAAGATTTAAAAGCAACGACAGCAGAGTTGGTGTACGGCGAACCATTGCGACTTCCTGGAGAATTCCTGTCTCCGCGTCCAGGTGAAGCTGACACTGACGCAACTTCATTTGTAAAGGAACTGCGACAACATTTCCAGGATCTGAGCCCAGTCGCAGGTTCTCACCATGGGTCACGGCGGACCTTCGTGTACAAAGACCTTGCCAGTTCCGAGCATGTTTTCGTACGACACGACGCATCGAAAGGCATTCTACAACAAACTTATGATGGACCATATCGTGTCATTAGCCGCGGACATAAAACCTTTCTAATAGACCGTCAAGGAAAACATGTCACAATTTCAATCGAGAGGTTAAAACCCGCGTATATTGTAAGTGATCATTTAACACATAAAAATTGTAATAATTCCGACACAGAACCAAATGTATCTCGCGATATTGTAACACCACAATTTACCACCCGCGCAGGTAGGCGAGTACGATTTCTCGACAGATTTCAAGCTGGATTTTCGTGATTAGGTAAATCACTGGCAGGGGGGTGATGTAGCAGCTACGGCACTGCTACCACATCCCTGCCGTGAAAGATCGAGATATTACCCTCGCTTAGTTTCTTTTCTTTAAATGCTTACGGTCTATCTTTTTTTAAAAGTGTACGAACACAGGCGCGTCGTAGACCGGCGACGGACGACGGTTGCCGATTGCGCGACGAGTTTTTTCTGTTGTTTTCTGACCGCGCGCCGCGGTCACCATACGAGAACACGAGGCAGAACCTCTTACGACTCACCACGTGTACGACCGTGCGACGCAGACAATACCTGTTCTTATTCTGTTATATTAATTGTAAATAAATTGAGCGTGTAACGCAAATCGGAGTTATCCATTACGCACACATTCACCTCAATATGATGGTTAATATATGAATTCTGCGTAATTCTATCACGTCTGTTCAATTTACGTAGCTGCAATTTCAGATAGCGTTTTGGACTAGGTGGCATCTTAAAGCGCATGAAATAATGAGTAAAATGCACTATTAAACTTCTATGATAGCGCAATCAGAGTCCCGATTAGATCATTTTAAATTATGGTTAATATAAGAATTCTTGCGTAATTCTATCACATTTGTTCAATTTACGTCGCCCCTATTTCAGATAGCGTACTGGGCTAGGCGGCACCTTAAAGCGCATGAAATGACGAGTAAAATGCACTACTAAACTTCTCGGATAGGGCAATCAGAGATACGATTAGGTCATTTTAAATTATGGTTAATATAAGAATTCTGCGTAATTCTATCACATTTGTTCAATTTACGACGCTCCCATTTCAGATAGAGCATTGGCCTAAGCGGCACCTTAAAGCGCATGGCGTGACGAGTAAAATGCAGTACTAAGCTTCTTTGATAGGGCTATCAGAGACCCGATGAGATCATTTTATATTATGGTTTATATAAGAATTCTGCGTAACTCTATCACATTTATTCAATTTACGTCGCTCCAATTTCGGATAGCGTATTTGGCTAGGTGGCATCTTAAAGCGCATGAAATGTTGAGTAAAATGCACTAGTAAACATCTATGACAGTGCAACCAGAGACCCGATTAGATCATTTTGTATTATTGTTAATATAAGAATTCAACGTAATTTTATGAGATTTGTTCAATTTATGTCGCTCCTATTTCAGATAGCGTATTGGGCTAGGCGGCACCTTAAAGAGCATGATGTGACGAGTAAAATGCACTATTAAACTTCTAGGGTAGGGCAAACAGAGACCCGATTAGATCATTTTATATTATGGTTAATATAAGAATTCTGCGTAACTCTACCACATTTGTTCAATTTATGTCGCTCCTATTTCAGATAGCGTATTGGGCTAAGCGGCATCTTAAAGCGCATGCAATTACGAGTATAATGCACTACTAAACTTCTCGGATAGGGCAATCACAGACCCGACAAGGTCATTTTAAATTATGGTTAATATAAGAATTCTGCGTAATTCTATCACATTTATTCAATTTACGTCGCCCCTATTTCAGATAGCGTACTGGGCTAGGCGGCACCTTAAAGCGCATGAAATGACGAGTGAAATTCACTATTAAACTTCTATGATAGGGCAATCAGAGATACGATTAGGTCATTTTAAATTATGGTTAATATAAGAATTCTGCGTAATTCTATCACATTTGTTCAATTTACGTCGCTCCCATTTCGGATAGCGCATTGGGCTACGCGGCACCTTAAAGCGCGTTGCATGACGAGTAAAATGCAGTACTAAACTTCTTTGATAGGGCAAACGGAGACACGATGAGATCATTTTGTATTATGGTTAATATAAGAATTCTGCGTAACTCTATCACATTTATTCAATTTACGCAGCTCCAATTTCAGATAGCGGTTTGGGCTAGACGGCACCTTAAAGCGCATGAAATGTCGAGTAAAATGCACTACTGAACTTCTGTGATAGGGCAATCAGAGACCCGATTAGATCATCTTAAATTATGGTTAACATAAGAATTCTGCGTAATTCTATCACGTCTGTTCAATTTACGTCGCCCCTATTTCAGGTAGCGTGTTGGGCTAGGCGGCATCTTAAAGCGCGTAGAATGACGAGTAAAATGCACTACTAATCTTCGATGATAGGGCAATCAAAGACCCGATTAGACCATTCTATATTATGGTTAATATAAGAATTCTGCGTAATTCTATCACGTTTGTTCAATTTATGTCGCTCCTATTTCAGATAGCATATTGCGCTAGGCGGCACCTTAAAGCGCATGAAATGTCGAGTATAATCCACTATTAAGCTTCTATGATAGGGCAATCAGTGACCCGAATAGATCGTATTATATTATTGTCAAATTTAAGAATGCGGCGTAATTCTATCACATTTGTTCAATTTACGTCGCCCATATTTCAGATAGTGTAATGGGCTAGGCGGCACCTTAAAGCGCATGAAATGGCGAGCAAAATGCACTATTAAACTTCTATGATACGGCAATCAGGGACCTGAATAGATCGTATTATATTATGCTTAATATAAGAATTCTGCGTAATTCTATCATGTTTGTTCAATTTACATAGCTCCAATTTCAGATAGCGTATTGGACTAGGCGGCATCTTAAAGCGCATGAAATGTCGAGTACGATGCACTACCAAACTTCTCGGATAGGGCAATCAGAGACCCGATTAGGTCATCTTATATTATGGTTAATTTAAGAATTCATCGAGATTCTATCACATTTGTTCAATTTATGTCGCTCCTATTTCAGATAGCGTATTCGGCTAGGCGGCACCTTAAAGCGCATGAAATGGCGAGCAAAATGCACTATTAAACTTCTCGCATAAGGCAAACAGAGACCCGATTAGATCATTTTATATTATGGTTAATATAAGAATTCTGCGTAATTCTATCACATTTTTTCAATATACGTCGCTCCTATTTCAGATAGCGTATTGGGTTAGGCGGCATCTTAAAGCGCGTGGAATGGCGAGTAAAATGCACTACGAACCATCTATGATAGGGCAAGCAGAGACCCGATTAGATCATTTTATATTATTGTTAATATAAGAATTCTGCGTACTTCTATCACATTTGTCAATTTATGTCGCTCCTATTTCAGATAGCGTATTGGGTTAGGCGGCTCCTTAAAGCGCATGAAATGACGAGTAAAATGCACTATTAAACTTCTATGATAGGGCAATCAGAGACCCGAATAGATCGTATTATATTATGGTTAATATAAGAATTCTGCGTACTTCTATCACGCTTGTTCAACTTACGTAGCACCAATTTCAGAAAGCGTATTGGGCTAGGCGGCACCTTAAAGCGCATGAAATGGCGAGTAAAATGAACTATTAAACTTCTATGATAGGGCAATCAGAGACCCGATTAGATCATTTTATATTATGGTTAATATAAGAATTCAGCGAGATTCTATCACATTTGTTCAATTTACGTCGCTCCTATTTCAGATAGTGCATTGGGCGTGATCATTTTAAAGTATGGTTAAGATAAGAATTCTGCGTAACTCTATCACATTTATTGAATTTACGTAGCTGCAATATCCGATAGCGTATTGGGCTAGTCGGCACCTTAAAGCGCATGAAATGACGAGTAAAATGCACTATTAAACATCTATGACAGGACAATCAGAGACCCGATTATATCATTTTAAATTATGGTTAATATAAGAATTCTGCGTAATTCTATCACATTTGTTCAATTTACGACGCTTCAATTTCAGATAACGTATTGGGCTGGGCGGCATCTTAAAACGCATGAAATGACGAGTAAAATGCACTACTAAACTTCTCAGATAGGGCAATCAGAGACCCGATTAGATCATTTTATATTTTGGTTAATATAAGAATTCAGCGAAATTCTATCACATTTGTTCAATTTAAGTCGCACCTATTTCAGATAGCGTTTTGTACTAGGCGGCACCTTAAAGCGCATGGATTATCGAGTAAAATGCACTACTAAACTTCTAGGATAGGGCAATCAGAATCCCGATTAGATCATCTTATATTATTGTTAATTTAAGTATTCATCGTAACTCTATCACATTTGTCCAATTCACGTCGCTCCTACACGCGATATCGTATTGAGATAGGCGGCATTTTAAAGCGCATGAAATGGCGAGTAAAATGCACTATTAAACTTCTAGGATAGGGCAATCAGAGACCCGATTAGATCATTTTAGATTATGGTTAATATAAGAATTCTGCGTAATTCTATCACATTTGGTCAATTTACGTCGCTCCTATTTCTGATAGCGTATAGGGCGAGGCGACATCTTAAAGCGCATGATATGTCGAGTAAAATGTACTACTAAACTTCTCGGATAGGGCAATCAGAGACCCGATTAGGTCTTCTTATATTATGATTAATATAAGAATTCAGCGTAATTCCATCACATTTGTTCAAATTACGTCGCTCCTATTTCAGATAGTATATTGGGCTAGGCGGAATCTTAAAGAGCGTGGAATGACGAGTAAAATGCACACCTAACCTTCAATGATAGGGCAAACAGAGACCCGATTAGATCATTTTATATTATGGTTAATATAAGAATTCTGCGTAATTCTATCACATTTGTTCACTTTACGTCGCTCCTATTTCAGATAGCGCATTGGGCGCGGCGGCATCTTAATGCGCATGAAATGTCGAGCAGAATGCACTACTAAACTTCTCGGATAGGGCAATCAGAGACCCGATTAGGTCATTTTAAATTATGGTTAATATAAGAATTCTGCGTAATTCTATCACATTTGTTCAATTTACGTCGCTCCTATTTCAGATAGTGTATTGGGCGAGGCGGCATCTTAAAGCGCATGAAATGACGAGTAAAATGCAGTGCTAAACTTCTCGGACAGGGCAATCAGAGACCCGATTAGGTCGCCTTATATTATGATTAATATAAGAATTCTGCGTAATTCTATCACATTTGGTCAATTTACGTCGCTCCTATTTCAGATAGCGTATAGGGCGAGGCGACATCTTAAAGCGCATGACATGTCGAGCAAAATGCACTACTAAACTTCTCGGATAGGGTAATCAAAGACCCGATTAGGTCTTCTTATATTATGATTAATATAAGAATTCAGCGCAATTCTATCACATTTGTTCAAATTACGTCGCTCCTATTTCAGATAGTATATTGGGCTAGGCGGCACCTTAAAGCGCGTGGAATAGCGAGTAAAATGCACTACTAACGTTCCATGATAGGGCAATCAGAGATCCAAGTAGATCATATTATATTATGGTTAATATAAGAATTCTGCGTAATTCTATCACATTTGTTCAATTTACGTCGCTCCTACTTCAGATAGCGTATAGAGCGAGGCGACATCTTAAAGCGCATGATATGTCGAGTAAAATGCACTACTAAACTTCTCGGACAGGGCAATCAGAGACCCGATTAGGTCGCCTTATATTATGATTAATATAAGAATTCTGCGTAATTCTATCACATTTGGTCAATTTACGTCGCTCCTATTTCTGATAGCGTATAGGGCGACGGGACGTCTTAAATCGCATGATATGTCGAGTAAAATGCACTACTAAACTTCTCGGATAGGGCAATCAGAGACCCGATTAGGGCTTCTTATATTATGATTAATATAAGAATGCAGCGTAATTCTATCACATATGTTCAAATTACGTCGCTCCTATTTCAGATAGTATATTGGGCTAGGCGGTATCTTAAAGAGCGTGGAATGACGAGTAAAATGCACACCTAACCTTCAATGATAGGGCAAACAGAGACCCGATTAGATCATTTTATATTATGGTTAATATAAGAATTCTGCGTAATTCTATCACATTTGTTCAATTTACGTCGCTCCTATTTCAGATAGCGTATTGCGCGAGGCGGCATCTTAAAGCGCATGAAATGACGAGTAAAATGCACTGCTAAACTTCTCGGACAGGGCAATCAGAGACCCGATTAGGTCGCCTTATATTATGATTAATATAAGAATTCTGCGTAATTCTATCACATTTGTTCAATTTACGTAGCTCCAATTTCAGATAGCGCATTGGGCTGGGCGGCACCTTAAAGCGCATGAAATGGCGAGTAAAATGCACTATTAAACTTCTATGATAGGGCAATCAGAGACCCGATTAGATCATTTTATATTATGGTAAATATGTGAATTCAGCGAGATTCTATCACATTTGTTCAATTTACCTCGCTCCTATTTCAGATAGTGTATTGGGCGTGGCGGCATCTTAAAGCGCATGAAATGACGAGTAAGATGCACTGCTGAACTTCTCGGAAAGGGCATCAGAGACCCGATTAGGTCTTCTTATATTATGATTAATATAAGAATTCAGCGTAATTCTATCACATTTGTTCAACTTACGTTGCTCCTATTTCAGATAGCGTATTGGGTTAGGCGGCACCTTAAAGGGCGTGGAATGGCGAGTAAAATGCACTACGAACCTTCTATGATAGGGCAATCAGAGAACCGATTAGAACATCTATATTATTGTTAATATAAGTATTCTGCGTACTTCTATCACATTTGTCAATTTATGTCGCTCCAATTTCAGATAGCGTATCGAGTTAGGCGGCACCGTAAAGCGCATGAAATGACGAGTAAAATGCACTATTAAACTTCTATGATAGGGCAATCAGAGACCCGAATTGATCGTATTATATTATGGTTAATATAAGAATTCTGCGTACTTCTATCACGCTTGTTCAACTTACGTAGCTCCAATTTCAGATAGCGCATTGGACTAGGCGGCACCTTAAAGCGCATGAAATGGCGAGTAAAATGCACTATTAAACTTCTATGATAGGGCAATCAGTGACCCGATTAGGTCATTTTATATTATGGTTGATATAAGAATTCTGCGTAACTCTGTCACATTTGTCCAATTTACGTAGCTCCAATTTCAGATTGCGGACTGGGCTAGGCGGCACCTTAAAGCGCATGAAATGACGAGCAAGATGCACTACCAAACTTCTCGGATAGAGCTAACAGAGACCCGATTAGGTCATCTTATATTATGGTTGATATAAGGATTCAGCGAAATTTTATCACATTTGTTCAATTTTCGTCGCCCCTATTTCACATAGTGTATTGGGATAGGTGGCATCTCAAAGCGCATGAAATGTCGAGTGAAATGAACTATTAAAATTCTAGGGTAGGGTAAACAGAGACCCGATTAGATCATTTTATGTTATGGTTAATTTAAGAATTCAGCGAAATTCTATCACATATGTTCAATTTACGTCGCTCCTATTTCAGATAGCGTATTGGGCTAGACGGCATCTTAAAGCGCATGAAATGTCGAGTAAAATGCACTATAAAAACCTCTATGATAGGGCAATCAGAGACCCGAATAGGTCGTATTATATTATGGTTAATAAAACAATTCTGCGCAATTCTATCACATTTGTTCAATTTACGTCGCTCCTATATCAGACAGCGCATTGGGCTAGGTAGCATCTTAAAGCGCATGAAATATCGAGTAAAATGCACTATTAAATTTCTAGGGTAGGGCAAACAGAGACACGATTAGATCATTTTATATTATGGTTAATTTAAGAATTCAGCGAAACTATATCACACTTGTCCAATTTACGTAGCCCCAATTTCAGAGAGTGTATTGTGCTAGGAGGCATCTTAAAGAGCGTGGCATAACGAGTAAAATGCACTACTATCCTTCTATGATAGGGCAATCAAAGACCCGATTAGATCATTGTATATTAAGGTTAATACAAGAATTCTGCGTAATTCTATCACATTTGTCCAATTTATGTCGCTCCTATTACAGATAGCGTATTGGGCTTGACGGCACCTTAAAGCGCATGAAATGACGAGTAAAATCCACTATTAAACTTCTATGATAGGGCAATCAGAGACCCGATTAGATCATTTTAAATTATGGTTAATATAAGAATTCAGTGAAATTTTATCACATTTGTTCAATTTCCGTCGCTCCTATTTCAGATAGCGTATTGGGCTAAGTGGCACCTTAAAGCGCATGAAATAACGAGCAAAATGCACTATTAAACTTCTATGATAGGGCAATCAGAGACCCGAATGGAACATTTTATATTATGGTTAATATAAGAATTCAGTGAAATTCTATCACATTTGTTCAATTAACGACGCTCCTATTTCAGATAGCATATTGGGCTAGGCGGCCCCTTAAAGCGAATGAAATGACGAGTAAAATGCGCTATTAACATTCTCGGATAGGGCAATCGGAGACCAGATTAGATCATTTTATATTATGGTTAATATAAGAATGCAGCGTATTTGAACCACATTTGCTCAATTTACGTCGCTCCTATTTCAGATAGCGTATTGGGCTAAGCGGGACCTTAAAGCGCATGAAATGACGAGTAAAATGCACTATCAAACTTCTATGATAGGGAAATCAGAGACCCGATTAGATCATTTCATATTATGGTTAATATAAGAATTCTGCGTAATTCTATCACACTTGTTCAATTTACGTCGCTCCTATTTCAGATAGCGTACTGGGATGGGTGGCATCTTAAAGCGCATGAAATGTCGAGTAAAATGCACTATTAAACTTCTATCATAGGGCAATCAGAGACCCGATTAGATCATTTTATATTATTGTTAATATAAGAATTCAACGTAATTTTATCACATTTGTTCAATTTATATCGCTCCTATTTCAGATAGCGCATTGGACTAGGCGGCATCTTAAAGCGCATGAAATGTCGAGTAAAATGCACTACTAAGCTTCTCGGATAGGGCAATCAGAAACCCGATTAGGTCATCTTATACTACGGTTAATATAACAATTCAGCGAAATTTTATCACATTTGCTCAATTTACGTCGCCCCCATTTCAGATAGCGTATTGGGCTAGGTGGCATCTTAAAGCGCATGGAATGTCGTGTAAAATGCACTATTAAACTCCTAGGGTAGGGTGAAGAGGGACCCGATTAGATCATTTTATATTATGGTTAATTTAAGAATTCAGAGAAATTCTATCACATTTATTCAATTTACGTCGCTCCTATTTCAGATAGCGTATTGGGCTAAGCGGGACCTTAAAGCGCATGAAATGACGAGTAAAATGCACTATCAAACTTCTATGATAGGGAAATCAGAGACCCGATTAGATCATTTCATATTATGGTTAATATAAGAATTCTGCGTAATTCTATCACACTTGTTCAATTTACGTCGCTCCTATTTCAGATAGCGTACTGGGATGGGTGGCATCTTAAAGCGCATGAAATGTCGAGTAAAATGCACTATTAAACTTCTATCATAGGGCAATCAGAGACCCGATTAGATCATTTTATATTATTGTAAATATAAGAATTCAACGTAGTTTTATCACATTTGTTCAATTTACGTCGCTCCTATATTAGTTATCGTATTGGGCCAAGTGGCATCTTAAAGCGCATGAAATGTTGAGTAAAATGCACTACTAAACTTCTAGGATAGGGCAATCCGAGACCCGATTTTATCATCTTACATTATGATTAATATAAGAATTCAGTGTAATTCTATCACATTTGTTCAATTGACGTCGCTCCTATTTCAGATAGCGTATTGGGCTAGGCGGCACCTTAAAGCTCATGAAATGACGAGTAGAATGCATGATTGAACTTCTATGATAGGGCAATCAGAGAGCCGAATAGATCATATTACATTATGGTTGATATAAGAATTCTGCGTAATTGTATCACATTTGTTCAATTTACGTCGCTCCTATTTCAGATAGCGTACTGGGCTATGCGTCAATTTAAAGCGCATGAAATGACGAGTAAAATGCACTATTAAACTTCTATGATAGAGCAATCGGAGACACGATTAGATCATTTTATATTATTGTTAATATAAGAATGCGGCGTAATTTTATCACACTTGTTCAATTTACGACGCTCCAATTTCAGATTGCGTATTGGTCTAGGCGGCACCTTAGAGCGTATGAAATGACGAGTAAAATGCACTGTTACACTTCTAGGGTAGGGCAAACGGAGACCCGATTAGATCATTTTATATTATGGTTAATATAAGAATTCTGGGTAATTCTATCACATTTGTTCAATTTACGACGCTCCTATTTCAGATAGTTTATTGGGCTAGGTGGCATCTTAAAGCCCGTGGAATGGCGAGTAAAATGCACTACTTACCTTCTATGATAGGGCAATCAGAGACCCGAATAGATCATTTTATATTAAGGTTAATATAAGAATCCAGCGAAATTTTATCAGATTTGTTCAATTTACGTCGCTCCTATTTCAGATAGCGTATTGGGCTAAGTGGCACCTTAAAGCGCATGAAATGACGAGTACAGTGCACTATTAGACTTCTAGGCTAGGGCAAACAGAGACCGATTAGATCATTTTATATTATGGTTAATATAAGTATTCAGCGAAATTCTATCACATTTGTTCAATTTACGACGCTCCTATTTCAGACAGCGTATTGGGCCAGGCGGCATCTTCAAATGCATGACATGTCGAGTAAAATGCACTACTAAACTTCTCGGATAGGGCATTCAGAGACCCGATTAGGTCATCTTATATTATGCTTAATATAAGAATTCAGCGAAATTCTATCACATTTGTTCAATTTACGTCGCTCCTTTTTCAGAAAGCGTATTGTGTTAAGCGGCACCTTAAAGCGCATGAAATGACGAGTAAAATGCTCTATTAAACTTCTATGATAGGGCAATCTGAGACCCGATTATATCATTTCATATTATTATTAATATAAGAATGCAGCGTAATTTTATCACATTTGTTCAATTTACGTCGCCCCAATATCAGATAGCGTATTGGGCTAGGAGGCATCTTAAAGCGCATGAAATGTCGAGTAAAATGCACTGGTAAACTTCAATGACAGTGCAATCAGAGACCCGATTAGATCATTTTGTATTATTGTTAATATAAGAATTCAACGTAATTTTAACACATTTGTTCAATTTATGTCGCTCCTATTTAAGATAGCGTATTGGGCTAGGCGGCACCTTAAAGCGCATGATGTGACGAGTAAAATCCACTATTAAACTTGTATGATAGGGCTATCAGAGACCCGAATAGATCATATTATATTATGGTTAACATCAGAATTCAGCAAAATTCTATCACATTTGTTCAATTTACGTCGCTCCTATTTCAGATAGCGTATTGGGCTAGGCGGCACCATAAAGCGCACGAAATGACGAGTAAAATGCACTATTAAACTTCTATGATAGGGCAATCAGAGAACCGGATAGATCGTATTATATTATGTTTAATATAAGAATTCTGCGTAATTCTGTCACATTTGATCAATTTACGTCGCCCCTATTTAGAGATAGCGTATTGGGCTAGATGGCATCTTAAAGAGCACGAAATGTCGAGTAAAATGCACTATGAAACTTCTATGATAGGGCAATCAGAGACCCGATTAGATCATTTTGTATTATTGTTAATATAAGAATTCAACGTAATTTTATCACATTTGATCAATTTATGTCGCTCCTATCACAGATAGCGTATTGGGCTAGGCGGCACCTTAAAGCGCATGAAATGACGAGTACAATGCACTATTAAACTTCTATGATAGGGCAATCAGAGACCCGAATACATCGTATTATATTATGGTTAATAAAAGAATTCTGCGTAATTCTATCACGTCTGTTCAATTTACGTAGCTGCAATTTCAGATAGCGTTTTGGACTAGGTGGCATCTTAAAGCGCATGAAATGACGAGTAAAATGCACCATTAAACTTCTATGATAGCGCAATCAGAGTCCCGATTAGATCATTTTAAATTATGGTTAGTATAAGCATTCTTGCGTAATTCTATCACATTTGTTCAATTTACGTCGCTCCCATTTCAGATAGCGCATTGGGCTAGACGGCACCTTAAAGCGCATGAAATGACGAGTGAAATGCACTATTAAACTTCTATGATAGGGCAATCAGTGACCCGAATAGATCATATTATATTATGGTTAATATAAGAATTCAGCAAAATTCTATCACATTTGTTCAATTTACGTCGCTCCTATTTCAGATAGCGTATTGGGCTAGGCGGCACCTTAAAGCGCATGATGTGACGAGTAAAATCCACTATTAAACTTCTATGATAGGGCAAACAGAGACCCGATTAGATCATTTTATATTATGGTTAATATAAGAATTCTGCGTAACTCTATCACATTTATTCAATTTACGCAGCTCCTATTTCAGATAGCGTATTGGGCGATTCGGCATCTTAAAGCGCATGAAATGACGAGTAAAATGCACAACTAAACTTCCCGGATAGAGCAATCAGAGATACGATTAGGTCATTTTAAATTATGGTTAATATAAGAATTCTGCGTAATTCTATCACATTTGTTCAATTTACGTCGCTCCCATTTCAGATAGCGCATTGGGATAGACGGCACCTTAAAGCGCATGATATGACGAGTGAAATGCACTATTAAACTTCTATGAGAGGGCAATCAGAGACCCGAATGGATCATATTATATTATGGTTAATATAAGAATTCAGCGAAATTGTATCACATTTGTTCAATTTACGTCGCTCCTATTTCAGATAGCGTATTGGGCTAGGCGGCACCTTAAAGCGCATGAAATGACGAGTAAAATGCACTTTTAATCTTCTATGATAGGGCAATCAGAGACCCGAATACATCGTATTATATTATGGTTAATATATGAATTCTGCGAAATTCTATCACGTCTGTTCAATTTACGTAGCTACAATTTCAGATAGCGTTTTGGACTAGGTGGCATCTTAAAGCGCATGAAATGTCGAGTAAAATGCACTATTAAACTCCTTGGGTAGGGCAAACAGAGACCCGATTAGATCATTTTATATTATGGTTAATATAAGAATTCTGCGTAACTCCATTACATTTACTCAATTTACGCAGCTCCTATTTCAGATCGCGTATTGGGCTAAGCGGCATCCTAAAGCGTATGCAATTACGAGTAAAATGCACTACTAAACTTGTCGGACAGGGCAATCACAGACTCGACAAGGTCATTTTAAATTATGGTTAATATAAGAATTATGCGTAATTCTATCACATTTATTCAATTTACGTCGCCCCTATTTCAGATAGCGTATTGGGCGATTCGGCATCTTAAAGCGCATGAAATGACGAGTAAAATGCACTTTTAAACTTCTATGATAGGGCAATCAGAGACCCGAATACATCGTATTATATTATGGTTAATATATGAATTCTGCGTAATTCTATCACGTCTGTTCAATTTACGTAGCTCCAATTTCAGATAGCGTTTTGGACTAGGTTGCATCTTGAAGCGCATTAAATGTCGAGTAAAATGCACTATTAATCTTCTAGGGTAGGGCAAACAGAGACCCGATTAGATCATTTTATATTATAGTTAATATAAGAATTCAGCGTAATTTTATCACATTTGTTCAATTTACGTCGCTCCTATTTCAGATAGCGTATTGGGTTAAGCGGCATCTTAAAGCGCATGAAATTACGAGTAAAATGCAATACTAAACTTCACGGATAGGGCAATCACAGACCCGACAAGGTCATTTTAAATTATGGGTAATATAAGAATCCTGCGTAATTCTATCACATTTATTCAATTTACATCGCTCCCATTTCATATAGCGCATTGGGCTAAGCGGCACCTTAAAGCGCATGGAATGACGAGTAAAATGCAGTACTAAACTTCTTTGATAGGGCAAGCAGAGACCCGATGAGATCATTTTATATTATGGTTTATATAAGAATTCTGCGTAACTCTATCACATTTATTCAATTTACGCTGCTCCAATTTTAGATAGCGGATTGGGCTAGACGGCACCTTAAAGCGCATTAAATGACGAGCAAAATGCACTATCAAACTTCTATGATAGGGCAATCAGAGAACCGTGTAGATCGTAATATATTATGGTTAATATAAGAATTCTGCGTAATTCTATCACATTTGTTCAATTTATGTCGCTCCTATTTCAGATAGCGTATTGTGCTAGGCGGCATCTTAAAGCGCATGAAATGACGAGTAAAACGCACTATTAAACTTCTATGATAGAGCAATCAGAGACCCGATTAGATTATTTCATATTATTGTTATTATAAGAATTCAATGTAATTTTATCACATTTGTTCTATTTATGTCGCTCCTATTTCAGATAGCGTATTGGGTCAAGCGGCACCTTAAAACGCATGAAATGACGAGTAACATGCACTGTTAAACTTCTATGATAGAGCAATCAGAGACCGGAATAGATCGTATTATATTATGGTTAATATAAGAATTCTGCGTAATTCTATCACATTTGTTCAATTTGTGTCGCTCCTATTTCAGATAGCGTATTGGACTTGGCGACACCTTAAAGCGCTTGGAATGACGAGTAAAATGCTCTATTAAACTTCTATGATAGGGCAATCAGAGACCCGGTTAGATCATTTTATATTATGGTTAATATAAGAATTCAGCGTAATTCTATCATATTTGTTCAATTTACGTCGCTCCTATTTCAGATAGCGTATTGGGCTAGGCGGCACCTTAAAGCGCATGAAATGACGACTAAAATGCACTATTAAACTTCTATGATACGGCAATCAGAGACCCGAATAGATCGTATTATATTATGGTTAATATAAGAATTCAGCGTAATTTTATAACATTTGTTCAATTTACGTCGCCCCTATTTCAGATAGCGTACTGGGCTAGGCGGCACCATAAAGCGCATGAAATGACGAGTGAAATGCACTATTAATCTTCTATGATAGGGCAATCAGAGACCCGAATAGATCATATTATATTACGGTTAATATAAGAATTCAGCAAAATTCTATCGCATTTGTTCAATTTAGGTCGCTTCTATTTCAGATAGCGTATTGGGCTAAGCAGAATCTTAAAGGGGATGAGATGTCGATTAAAATGCACTATTAAACTTCTAGTGTAGGGCAAACAGAGACCCGATTAGATCATTTTATATTATGGTTAATATAAGATTTCTGCGTAATTCTATCACATTTGTTCAATTTACGTCGGTCCTATTTCAGATAGCGAATTGGTCTATGCTGCATCTTAAAGGGCATGATATGCCGAGTAAACTGCACTGCTAAACTTCTTGGGTACGGCAAACAGAGACCCGATTAGGTTATCTTATATTATGGTTAATTTATGAATTCAGCGAAACTCTACCACATTTATTCAATTTACGCAGCTCCAATTTCAGATAGCGGATTGGGCTAGACGGCACCTTAAAGCGCATGAAATGTAGAGTAAAATGCACTATTAAACTTCTAGGGTAGGGCAAACAGAGACCCGATTAGATCATTTCATATTATGGTTAATTTAAGAATTCAGAGAAATTCTATCGCATTTGTTCCAATTACGTCGCTCCTATTTCAGATAGCGTATTGGGCTAAGCGGCACCTTAAAGCGCATGAAATGACGAGTAGAATGCACTATTAAACTTCTATGATAGGTCAATCAAAGAACCGTATATATCGTATTATATTATGGTTAATATAAGTATTCTGCGTAATTCTATCACGTTTGTTCAATTTATGTCGCTCCTATTTCAGATAGCGTATTGGGCTTGGCGGCACCTTAAAGCGCGTAGAATGACGAGTAAAATTCACTGCTAACCTTCTATGCTAGGGCAATCAAAGACCCGATTAGATCATTCTATATTATGGTTAATATAAGAATTGTGCGTAATTCTATCACATTTGTTCAATTTATGTCGCTCCTATTCCAGATAGCGTATTGCGCTAGGCGGCACCTTAAAGCGCATGAAATGACGAGTAAAATGCACTGTTGAGCTTCTATGATAGGGCAATCAGAGACCCGAATAGATCGTATTATATTATGGTTAATTTAAGAATTCTGCGTAATTCTATCACGTTTGTTCAATTTACGTAGCTCCAATTTCAGATAGCGTATTGAGCTAGGCGGCATCTTAAAGCGCACTAAATGTCGAGTAAAATGCACTACTAAACTTCTAGGATAGGGCAAACAGAGACCCGGTTAGATCATCGTATATTATTGTTAATTTAAGTATTCATCGTAACTCTATCACATTTTGTCCAATTCACGTCGCACCTACACCAGATATCGTATTGAGCTAGGCGGCATCTTAAAACGCATGAAATGGAGAGTAAAACGCACTACTAACCATCTCAGATACGGCCATCAGAGACCCAATTAGATGATTTTATATTATTGTTATTATAAGAATTCAACGTAATTCTATCACATTTGTTCTATTTATGTCGCTCCTATTTCAGATAGCGTATTGGGTCAAGCGGCACCTTAAAACGCATGAAATGACGAGTAACATGCACTGTTAAACTTCTATGATAGAGCAATCAGAGACCGGAATAGATCGTATTATATTATGGTTAATATAAGAATTCTGCGTAATTCTATCACATTTGTTCAATTTGTGTCGCTCCTATTTCAGATAGCGTATTGGACTTGGCGACACCTTAAAGCGCATGGAATGACGAGTAAAATGCACTATTAAACTTCTATGATAGGGCAATCAGAGAACCGAATAGATCGTATTATATTATGTTTAATATAAGAATTCTGCGTAATTCTGTCACATTTGTTCAATTTACGTCGCCCCTACTTAGAGATAGCGTATTGGGCTTGTTGGCATCTTAAAGCGCATGAAATGTCGAGGAAAATGCACTATTAAACTTCTATGATAGGGCAATCAGAGACCCGATTAGATCATTTTGTATTATTGTTAATATAAGAATTCAACGTAATTTTATCACATTTGATCAATTTATGTCGCTCCTATTTCAGATAGCGTATTGGGCTAGGCGGCACCTTAAAGCGCATGAAATGACGAGTAAAATGCACTATTAAACTTCTAGGGTAGGGCAAACAGAGACCCGATTAGATCATTTTATATTATGGTTAATATAAGAATTCAGCGTAATTTTATCACATTTGTTCAATTTACGTCGCTCCTATTTCAGATAGCGTATTGGGCTAGGCGGCACCTTAAAGCGCATGAAATGACGAGTAAAATGCACTATTAAACTTCTATGATAGGGCAATCAGAGACCCGAATAGATCGTATTATATTATGGTTAATATGAGAATTCAGCGTAATTTTATCACATTTGTTCAATTTACGTCGCCCATATTTCAGATAGCGTACTGGGCTAGGCGGCACCATAAAGCGCATGAAATGACGAGTGAAATGCACTATTAAACTTCTATGATAGGGCAATCAGAGACCCGAATAGATCATATTATATTACGGTTTAATATAAGAATTCAGCAAAATTCTATCACATTTGTTCAATTTAGGTCGCTCCTATTTCAGATAGCGTATTCGGCTAAGCAGAATCTTAAAGGGGATGAGATGTCGATTAAAATGCACTATTAAACTTCTAGTGTAGGGCAAACAGAGACCCGATTAGATCATTTATATTATGGTTAATATAAGATTTCTGCGTAATTCTATCACATTTGTTCAATTTACGTCGGTCCTATTTCAGATAGCGTATTGGTCTATGCTGCATCTTAAAGCGCATGATATGCCGAGTATACTGCACTGCTAAACTTCTTGGGTACGGCAAACGGAGACCCGATTAGGTTATCTTATATTATGGTTAATTTAAGAATTCAGCGAAACTCTACCACATTTATTCAATTTACGCAGCTCCAATATCAGATAGCGGATTGGGTTAGACGGCACATTAAAGCGCATGAAATGTAGAGTAAAATGCACTATTAAACTTCTAGGGTAGGGCAAATAGAGACCCGATTAGATGATTTCATATTATGGTTAATTTAAGAATTCAGAGAAATTCTATCACATTTGTTCCAATTACGTCGCTCCTATTTCAGATAGCGTATTGGGCTAAGCGGCACCTTAAAGCGCATGAAATGACGAGTAGAATGCACTATTAAACTTCTATGATAGGTCAATCAGAGAACCGTATATATCGTATTATATTATGGTTAATATAAGTATTCTGCGTAATTCTATCACGTTTGTTCAATTTATGTCGCTCCTATTTCAGATAGCGTATTGGGCTTGGCGGCACCTTAAAGCGCGTAGAATGACGAGTAAAATGCACTGCTAACCTTCTATGCTAGGGCAATCAAAGACCCGATTAGATCATTCTATATTATGGTTAATATAAGAATTCTGCGTAACTCTATTACATTTACTCAATTTACGCAGCTCCTATTTCAGATCGCGTATTGGGCTAAGCGGCATCCTAAAGCGTATGCAATTACGAGTAAAATGCACTACTAAACTTGTCGGACAGGGAATCACAGACTCGACAAGGTCATTTTAAATTATGGTTAATATAAGAATTATGCGTAATTCTATCACATTTATTCAATTTACGTCGCCCCTATTTCAGATAGCGTATTGGGCGATTCGGCATCTTAAAGCGCATGAAATGACGAGTAAAATGCACTTTTAAACTTCTATGATAGGGCAATCAGAGACCCGAATACATCGTATTATATTATGGTTAATATATGAATTCTGCGTAATTCTATCACGTCTGTTCAATTTACGTAGCTCCAATTTCAGATAGCCTATTGGGCTAGGCGACACCTTAAAGCGCATGAAATGACGAGTAAAATGCACTATTAAACTTCTATGATAGGGCAATCAGAGACCCGATTAGATCCTTTTATTACTGTTAATATAAGAATTTTGCGTAATTCTATCACATTTGTTCAATTTACGTCGCTCCCGTTTCAGATAGCGCATTGGGCTAGACGGCTCCTTAAAGCGCATGAAATGACGAGTACAATGCAGTATTAAACTTCTATGATAGGGCAATCGGAGACCAGAATAGATCGTATTATATAATGTTTAATATAAGAATTCAGCAAAATTCTATCACATTTGTTCAATTTACGTCGCTCCTATTTCAGATAGCGTATTGGGCTAGGCGGCACCTTAAAGCGCATGAAATGACGAGTAAAATGCACTTTTAAACTTCTATGATAGGGCAATCAGAGACCCGAATACATCGTATTATATTATGGTTAATATATGAATTCTGCGTAATTCTATCACGTCTGTTCAATTTACGTAGCTACAATTTCAGATAGCGTTTTGGACTAGGTGGCATCTTAAAGCGCATGAAATGTCGAGTAAAATGCACTATTACACTCCTTGGGTAGGGCAAACAGAGACCCGATTAGATCATTTTATATTATGGTTAATGTAAGAATTCTGCGTAACTCTATCACATTTACTCAATTTACGCAGCTCCTATTTCAGATCGCGTATTGGGCTAAGCGGCATCCTAAAGCGTATGCAATTACGAGTAAAATGCACTACTAAACTTGTCGGACAGGGCAATCACAGACTCGACAAGGTCATTTTAAATTATGGTTAATATAAGAATTATGCGTAATTCTATCACATTTATTCAATTTACGTCGCCCCTATTTCAGATAGCGTATTGGGCGATTCGGCATCTTAAAGCGCATGAAATGACGAGTAAAATGCACTTTTAAACTTCTATGATAGGGCAATCAGGGACCCGAATACATCGTATTATATTATGGTTAATATATGAATTCTGCGTAATTCTATCACGTCTGTTCAATTTACGTAGCTCCAATTTCAGATAGCGTTTTGGACTAGGTTGCATCTTAAAGCGCATTAAATGTCGAGTAAAATGCACTATTAATCTTCTAGGGTAGGGCAAACAGAGAACCGGATTAGATCATTTTATATTATAGTTAATATAAGAATTCAGCGTAATTTTATCACATTTGTTCAATTTACGTCGCTCCTATTTCAGATAGCGTATTGGGTTAAGCGGCATCTTAAAGCGCATGAAATTACGAGTAAAATGCACTACTAAACTTCACGGATAGGGCAATCACAGACCCGACAAGGTCATTTTAAATTATGGGTAATATAAGAATCCTGCGTAATTCTATCACATTTGTTCAATTTACGTCGCCCCTATTTCAGATAGCGTATTGGGCTAGGCGGCACCTTAAAGCGCATGGTGTGACGAGCAAAATGCAGTACTAAACTCCTTTGCTAGGGCAATCAGAGACCCGATGAGATCATTTTATATTATGGTTTATATAAGAATTCTGCGTAACTCTATCACATTTATTCAATTTACGCTACTCCAATTTCAGATAGCGTATTGGGCGATTCGGCATCTTAAAGCGCATGAAATGACGAGTAAAATGCACTACTAATCTTCCCGGATAGAGCAATCAGAGATACGATTAGGTCATTTTAAATTATGGTTAATATAAGAATTCTGCGTAATTCTATCACGTTTGTTCAATTTACGTCGCTCCCATTTCAGATAGCGCACTGGGCTAGACGGCACCTTAAAGCGCATGAAATGACGAGTGAAATGCACTATTAAACTTCTATGATAGGGCAATCAGAGACCCGAATGGATCATATTATATTATGGTTAATATAAGAATTCAGCAAAATTCTATCACATTTGTTCAATTCACGTCGCTCCTATTTCAGATAGCGTACTGGGATGGGTGGCATCTTAAAGCGCATGAAATGTCGAGTAAAATGCACTATTAAACTTCTATCATAGGGCAATCAGAGACCCGATTAGATCATTTTATATTATTGTTAATATAAGAATTCAACGTAATTTTATCACATTTGTTCAATTTATATCGCTCCTATTTCAGATAGCGCATTGGACTAGGCGGCATCTTAAAGCGCATGAAATGTCGAGTAAAATGCACTACTAAGCTTCTCGGATAGGGCAATCAGAGACCCGATTAGGTCATCTTATACTACGGTTAATATAACAATTCAGCGAAATTTTATCACATTTGCTCAATTTACGTCGCCCCCATTGCAGATAGCGTATTGGGCTAGGTGGCATCTTAAAGCGCATGGAATGTCGTGTAAAATGCACTATTAAACTCCTAGGGTAGGGTGAAGAGGGACCCGATTAGATCATTTTATATTATGGTTAATTTAAGAATTCAGAGAAATTCTATCACATTTATTCAATTTACGTCGCTCCTATTGCAGATAGCGTATTGGGCCAAGCGGCACCTTAAATCGCATGAAATGACGAGTAACATGCACTATTACACATCTATGATACGGCAATCGGAGACCCGAATAGATCGTATTATATTATGGTTAATATAATAATTCTGCGTAATTCTATCACATTTGTTCAATTTATGTCGCTCCTATTTCAGATAGTTTATTGGGCGAGGTGGCATCTTAAAGCGCATGAAATGTCGAGTAAAATGCACTATTAAACTTCTTTGACAAGGCAATCAAAGACCCAAATAGATCATTTTATATTATTGTAAATATAAGAATTCAACGTAGTTTTATCACATTTGTTCAATTTACGTCGCTCCTATATTAGATAGCGTATTGGGCCAAGTGGCATCTTAAAGCGCATGAAATGTTGAGTAAAATGCGCTACTAATCTTCTAGGATAGGGCAATCCGAGACCCGATTTTATCATCTTACATTATGATTAATATAAGAATTCAGTGTAATTCTATCACATTTGTTCAATTGACGTCGCTCCTATTTCAGATAGCTTATTGGGCTAGGCGGCACCTTAAAGCTCATGAAATGACGAGTAAAATGCATGATTGAACTTCTATGATAGGGCAATCAGAGAGCCGAATAGATCATATTACATTATGGTTGATATAAGAATTCTGCGTAGTTCTATCACATTTGTTCAATTTACGTCGCTCCTATTTCAGATAGCGTACTGGGCTATGCGTCAATTTAAAGCGCATGAAATGACGAGTAAAATGCACTATTAAACTTCTATGATAGAGCAATCGGAGACACGATTAGATCATTTTATATTATTGTTAATATAAGAATGCGGCGTAATTTTATCACACTTGTTCAATTTACGACGCTCCAATTTCAGATTGCGTATTGGTCTAGGCGGCACCTTAGAGCGTATGAAATGACGAGTAAAATGCACTGTTACACTTCTAGGGTAGGGCAAACGGAGACCCGATTAGATCATTTTATATTATGGTTAATATAAGAATTCTGGGTAATTCTATCACATTTGTTCAATTTACGACGCTCCTATTTCAGATAGTTTATTGGGCTAGGTGGCATCTTAAAGCCCGTGGAATGGCGAGTAAAATGCACTACTAACCTTCTATGATAGGGCAATCAGAGACCCGAATAGATCATTTTATATTAAGGTTAATATAAGAATCCAGCGAAATTTTATCAGATTTGTTGAATTTACGTCGCTCCTATTTCAGATAGCGTATTGGGCTAAGTGGCACCTTAAAGCGCATGAAATGACGAGTACAGTGCACTATTAGACTTCTAGGCTAGGGCAAACAGAGACCGATTAGATCATTTTATATTATGGTTAATATAAGTATTCAGCGAAATTCTATCACATTTGTTCAATTTACGACGCTCCTATTTCAGACAGCGTATTGGGCCAGGCGGCATCTTCAAATGCATGACATGTCGAGTAAAATGCACTACTAAACTTCTCGGATAGGGCATTCAGAGACCCGATTAGGTCATCTTATATTATGCTTAATATAAGAATTCAGCGAAATTCTATCACATTTGTTCAATTTACGTCGCTCCTTTTTCAGAAAGCGTATTGTGTTAAGCGGCACCTTAAAGCGCATGAAATGACGAGTAAAATGCTCTATTAAACTTCTATGATAGGGCAATCTGAGACCCGATTATATCATTTCATATTATTGTTAATATAAGAATGCAGCGTAATTTTATCACATTTGTTCAATTTACGTCGCCCCAATATCAGATAGCGTATTGGGCTAGGAGGCATCTTAAAGCGCATGAAATGTCGAGTAAAATGCACTGGTAAACTTCAATGACAGTGCAATCAGGGACCCGATTAGATCATTTTGTATTATTGTTAATATAAGAATTCAACGTAATTTTAACACATTTGTTCAATTTATGTCGCTCCTATTTAAGATAGCGTATTGGGCTAGGCGGCACCTTAAAGCGCATGATGTGACGAGTAAATCCACTATTAAACTTGTATGATAGGGCTATCAGAGACCCGAATAGATCATATTATGTTATGGTTAACATCAGAATTCAGCAAAATTCTATCACATTTGTTCAATTTACGTCGCTCCTATTTCAGATAGCGTATTGGGCTAGGCGGCACCATAAAGCGCACGAAATGACGAGTAAAATGCACTATTAAACTTCTATGATAGGGCAATCAGAGAACCGGATAGATCGAATTATATTATGTTTAATATAAGAATTCTGCGTAATTCTGTCACATTTGATCAATTTACGTCGCCCCTATTTAGAGATAGCGTATTGGGCTAGATGGCATCTTAAAGAGCACGAAATGTCGAGTAAAATGCACTATGAAACTTCTATGATAGGGCAATCAGAGACCCGATTAGATCATTTTGTATTATTGTTAATATAAGAATTCAACGTAATTTTATCACATTTGATCAATTTATGTCGCTCCTATCACAGATAGCGTATTGGGCTAGGCGGCACCTTAAAGCGCACGAAATGACGAGTACAATGCACTATTAAACTTCTATGATAGGGCAATCAGAGACCCGAATACATCGTATTATATTATGGTTAATAAAAGAATTCTGCGTAATTCTATCACGTCTGTTCAATTTACGTAGCTGCAATTTCAGATAGCGTTTTGGACTAGGTGGCATCTTAAAGCGCATGAAATGACGAGTAAAATGCACCATTAAACTTCTATGATAGCGCAATCAGAGTCCCGATTACATCATTTTAAATTATGGTTAGTATAAGCATTCTTGCGTAATTCTATCACATTTGTTCAATTTACGTCGCTCCCATTTCAGATAGCGCATTGGGCTAGACGGCACCTTAAAGCGCATGAAATGACGAGTGAAATGCACTATTAAACTTCTATGATAGGGCAATCAGAGACCCGAATAGATCATATTATATTATGGTTAATATAAGAATTCAGCAAAATTCTATCACATTTGTTCAATTTACGTCGCTCCTATTTCAGATAGCGTATTGGGCTAGGCGGCACCTTAAAGCGCATGATGTGACGAGTAAAATCCACTATTAAACTTCTATGATAGGGCAAACAGAGACCCGATTAGATCATTTTATATTATGGTTAATATAAGAATTCTGCGTAACTCTATCACATTTATTCAATTTACGCAGCTCCTATTTCAGATAGCGTATTGGGCGATTCGGCATCTTAAAGCGCATGAAATGACGAGTAAAATGCACTACTAAACTTCCCGGATAGAGCAATCAGAGATACGATTAGGTCATTTTAAATTATGGTTAATATAAGAATTCTGCGTAATTCTATCACATTTGTTCAATTTACGTCGCTCCCATTTCAGATAGCGCATTGGGCTAGACGGCACCTTAAAGCGCATGATATGACGAGTGAAATGCACTATTAAACTTCTATGAGAGGGCAATCAGAGACCCGAATGGATCATATTATATTATGGTTAATATAAGAATTCAGCGAAATTGTATCACATTTGTTCAATTTACGTCGCTCCTATTTCAGATAGCGTATTGGGCTAGGCGGCACCTTAAAGCGCATGAAATGACGAGTAAAATGCACTTTTAATCTTCTATGATAGGGCAATCAGAGACCCGAATACATCGTATTATATTATGGTTAACATAAGAATTCAGCGTAATTTTATTACATTTGTTCAATTTACGTCGCCCCTATTTCAGATAGCGTACTGGGCTAGGCGGCACCTTAAAGCGCATGAAATGACGAGTGAAATGCACTATTAAACTTCTATGATAGGGCAATCAGAGACCCGAATGGATCATATTATATTATGGTTAATATAAGAATTCAGCAAAATTCTATCACATTTGTTCAATTCACGTCGCTCCTATTTCAGATAGCGTATTGGGCTAGGCGGCACCTTAAAGCGCATGAAATGACGACCAAAATGCACTATTAAACTTCTATGGTAGGTCAATCAGAAACCAGATAGATCGTATTATATCATGGTTAATATAAGAATTCTGCGTAATTCTATCACATTTGTTCAATTTATGTCGCTCCTATTTCAGATGGCGTATTGGGCTAGGCGGCTCCTTAAAGCGCATGAAATGACGAGTACAATGCAGTATTAAACTTCTATGATAGGGCAATCGGAGACCAGAATAGATCATATTATATAATGTTTAATATAAGAATTCAGCAAAATTCTATCACATTTGTTCAATTTACGTCGCTCCTATTTCAGATAGCGTATTGGGCTAGGCGGCACCTTAAAGCGCATGAAATGACGAGTAAAATGCACTTTTAAACTTCTATGATAGGGCAATCAGAGACCCGAATACATCGTATTATATTATGGTTAATATATGAATTCTGCGTAATTCTATCACGTCTGTTCAATTTACGTAGCTACAATTTCAGATAGCGTTTTGGACTAGGTGGCATCTTAAAGCGCATGAAATGTCGAGTAAAATGCACTATTACACTCCTTGGATAGGGCAAACAGAGACCCGATTAGATCATTTTATATTATGGTTAATGTAAGAATTCTGCGTAACTCTATCACATTTACTCAATTTACGCAGCTCCTATTTCAGATCGCGTATTGGGCTAAGCGGCATCCTAAAGCGTATGCAATTACGAGTAAAATGCACTACTAAACTTGTCGGACAGGGCAATCACAGACTCGACAAGGTCATTTTAAATTATGGTTAATATAAGAATTATGCGTAATTCTATCAGATTTATTCAATTTACGTCGCCCCTATTTCAGAGAGCGTATTGGGCGACTCGGCATCTTAAAGCGCATGAAATGACGAGTAAAATGCACTTTTAAACTTCTATGATAGGGCAATCAGGGACCCGAATACATCGTATTATATTATGGTTAATATATGAATTCTGCGTAATTCTATCACGTCTGTTCAATTTACGTAGCTCCAATTTCAGATAGCGTTTTGGACTAGGTTGCATCTTAAAGCGCATTAAATGTCGAGTAAAATGCACTATTAATCTTCTAGGGTAGGGCAAACAGAGACCCGATTAGATCATTTTATATTATAGTTAATATAAGAATGCAGCGTAATTTTATCACATTTGTTCAATTTACGTCGCTCCTATTTCAGATAGCGTATTGGGTTAAGCGGCATCTTAAAGCGCATGAAATTACGAGTAAAATGCACTACTAAACTTCACGGATAGGGCAATCACAGACCCGACAAGGTCATTTTAAATTATGGTAATATAAGAATCCTGCGTAATTCTATCACATTTGTTCAATTTACGTCGCCCCTATTTCAGATAGCGTATTGCGCTAGGCGGCACCTTAAAGCGCATGGTGTGACGAGCAAAATGCAGTACTAAACTCCTTTGCTAGGGCAATCAGAGACCCGATGAGATCATTTTATATTATGGTTTATATAAGAATTCTGCGTAACTCTATCACATTTATTCAATTTACGCTACTCCAATTTCAGATAGCGTATTGGCCGATTCGGCATCTTAAAGCGCATGAAATGACGAGTAAAATGCACTACTAATCTTCCCGGATAGAGCAATCAGAGATACGATTAGGTCATTTAAATTATGGTTAATATAAGAATGCTGCGTAATTCTATCACGTTTGTTCAATTTACGTCGCTCCCATTTCAGATAGCGCACTGGGCTAGACGGCACCTTAAAGCGCATGAAATGACGAGTGAAATGCACTATTAAACTTCTATGATAGGGCAATCAGAGACCCGAATGGATCATATTATATTATGGTTAATATAAGAATTCAGCAAAATTCTATCACATTTGTTCAATTTACGTCGCTCCTATTTCAGATAGCGTACTGGATGGGTGGCATCTTAAAGCGCATGAAATGTCGAGTAAAATGCACTATTAAACTTCTATCATAGGGCAATCAGAGACCCGATTAGATCATTTTATATTATTGTTAATATAGAATTCAACGTAATTTTATCACATTTGTTCAATTTATATCGCTCCTATTTCAGATAGCGCATTGGACTAGGCGGCATCTTAAAGCGCATGAAATGTCGAGTAAAATGCACTACTAAGCTTCTCGGATAGGGCAATCAGAGACCCGATTAGGTCATCTTATACTACGGTTAATATAACAATTCAGCGAAATTTTATCACATTTGCTCAATTTACGTCGCCCCCATTTCAGATAGCGTATTGGGCTAGGTGGCATCTTAAAGCGCATGGAATGTCGTGTAAAATGCACTATTAAACTCCTAGGGTAGGGTGAAGAGGGACCCGATTAGATCATTTTATATTATGGTTAATTTAAGAATTCAGAGAAATTCTATCACATTCATTCAATTTACGTCGCTCCTATTGCAGATAGCGTATTGAGCCAAGCGGTACCTTAAATCGCATGAAATGACGAGTAACATGCACTATTACACATCTATGATACGGCAATCGGAGACCCGAATAGATCGTATTATATTATGGTTAATATAATAATTCTGCGTAATTCTATCACATTTGTTCAATTTATGTCGCTCCTATTTCAGATAGTTTATTGGGCGAGGTGGCATCTTAAAGCGCATGAAATGTCGAGTAAAATGCACTATTAAACTTCTTTGACAAGGCAATCAAAGACCCAAATAGATCATTTTATATTATTGTAAATATAAGAATTCAACGTAGTTTTATCACATTTGTTCAATTTACGTCGCTCCTATATTAGATAGCGTATTGGGCCAAGTGGCATCTTAAAGCGCATGAAATGTTGAGTAAAATGCGCTACTAAACTTCTAGGATAGGGCAATCCGAGACCCGATTTTATCATCTTACATTATGATTAATATAAGA
The DNA here is from genome assembly GCA_916610135.2 of Macropis europaea. NCBI lineage: Eukaryota > Metazoa > Arthropoda > Insecta > Hymenoptera > Melittidae > Macropis > Macropis europaea. Next base: position 52,984 of record CAKAJE020000360.1, read on the forward strand.
ATTCAGTGTAATTCTATCACATTTGTTCAATTGACGTCGCTCCTATTTCAGATAGCTTATTGGGCTAGGCGGCACCTTAAAGCTCATGAAATGACGAGTAAAATGCATGATTGAACTTCTATGATAGGCAATCAGAGAGCCGAATAGATCATATTACATTATGGTTGATATAAGAATTCTGCGTAGTTCTATCACATTTGTTCAATTTACGTCGCTCCTATTTCAGATAGCGTACTGGGCTATGCGTCAATTTAAAGCGCATGAAATGACGAGTAAAATGCACTATTAAACTTCTATGATAGAGCAATCGGAGACACGATTAGATCATTTTATATTATTGTTAATATAAGAATGCGGCGTAATTTTATCACACTTGTTCAATTTACGACGCTCCAATTTCAGATTGCGTATTGGTCTAGGCGGCACCTTAGAGCGTATGAATGACGAGTAAAATGCATTGTTACACTTCTAGGGTAGGGCAAACGGAGACCCGATTAGATCATTTTATATTATGGTTAATATAAGAATTCTGGTAATTCTATCACATTTGTTCAATTTACGACGCTCCTATTTCAGATAGTTTATTGGGCTAGGTGGCATCTTAAAGCCCGTGGAATGGCGAGTAAAATGCACTACTAACCTTCTATGATAGGGCAATCAGAGACCCGAATAGATCATTTTATATTAAGGTTAATATAAGAATCCAGCGAAATTTTATCAGATTTGTTCAATTTACGTCGCTCCTATTTCAGATAGCGTATTGGGCTAAGTGGCACCTTAAAGCGCATGAAATGACGAGTACAGTGCACTATTAGACTTCTAGGCTAGGGCAAACAGAGACCGATTAGATCATTTTATATTATGGTTAATATAAGTATTCAGCGAAATTCTATCACATTTGTTCAATTTACGACGCTCCTATTTCAGATAGCGTATTGGGCCAGGCGGCATCTTCAAATGCATGACATGTCGAGTAAAATGCACTACTAAACTTCTCGGATAGGGCATTCAGAGACCCGATTAGGTCATCTTATATTATGCTTAATATAAGAATTCAGCGAAATTCTATCACATTTGTTCAATTTACGTCGCTCCTTTTTCAGAAAGCGTATTGTGTTAAGCGGCACCTTAAAGCGCATGAAATGACGAGTAAAATGCTCTATTAAACTTCTATGATAGGGCAATCTGAGACCCGATTATATCATTTCATATTATTGTTAATATAAGAATGCAGCGTAATTTTATCACGTTTGTTCAATTTACGTCGCCCCAATATCAGATAGCGTATTGGGCTAGGAGGCATCTTAAAGCGCATGAAATGTCGAGTAAAATGCACTGGTAAACTTCTATGACAGTGCAATCAGAGACCCGATTAGATCATTTTGTATTATTGTTAATATAAGAATTCAACGTAATTTTAACACATTTGTTCAATTTATGTCGCTCCTATTTAAGATAGCGTATTGGGCTAGGCGGCACCTTAAAGCGCATGATGTGACGAGTAAAATCCACTATTAAACTTGTATGATAGGGCTATCAGAGACCCGAATAGATCATATTATATTATGGTTAACATCAGAATTCAGCAAAATTCTATCACATTTGTTCAATTTACGTCGCTCCTATTTCAGATAGCGTATTGGGCTAGGCGGCACCATAAAGCGCACGAAATGACGAGTAAAATGCACTATTAAACTTCTATGATAGGGCAATCAGAGAACCGGATAGATCGTATTATATTATGTTTAATATAAGAATTCTGCGTAATTCTGTCACATTTGATCAATTTACGTCGCCCCTATTTAGAGATAGCGTATTGGGCTAGATGGCATCTTAAAGAGCACGAAATGTCGAGTAAAATGCACTATGAAACTTCTATGATAGGGCAATCAGAGACCCGATTAGATCATTTTGTATTATTGTTAATATAAGAATTCAACGTAATTTTATCACATTTGATCAATTTATGTCGCTCCTATCACAGATAGCGTATTGGGCTAGGCGGCACCTTAAAGCGCATGAAATGACGAGTACAATGCACTATTAAACTTCTATGATAGGGCAATCAGAGACCCGAATACATCGTATTATATTATGGTTAATAAAAGAATTCTGCGTAATTCTATCACGTCTGTTCAATTTACGTAGCTGCAATTTCAGATAGCGTTTTGGACTAGGTGGCATCTTAAAGCGCATGAAATGACGAGTAAAATGCACCATTAAACTTCTATGATAGCGCAATCAGAGTCCCGATTACATCATTTTAAATTATGGTTAGTATAAGCATTCTTGCGTAATTCTATCACATTTGTTCAATTTACGTCGCTCCCATTTCAGATAGCGCATTGGGCTAGACGGCACCTTAAAGCGCATGAAATGACGAGTGAAATGCACTATTAAACTTCTATGATAGGGCAATCAGTGACCCGAATAGATCATATTATATTATGGTTAATATAAGAATTCAGCAAAATTCTATCACATTTGTTCAATTTACGTCGCTCCTATTTCAGATAGCGTATTGGGCTAGGCGGCACCTTAAAGCGCATGACGTGACGAGTAAAATCCACTATTAAACTTCTATGATAGGGCAAACAGAGACCCGATTAGATCATTTTATATTATGGTTAATATAAGAATTCTGCGTAACTCTATCACATTTATTCAATTTACGCAGCTCCTATTTCAGATAGCGTATTGGGCGACTCGGCATCTTAAAGCGCATGAAATGACGAGTAAAATGCACTACTAAACTTCCCGGATAGAGCAATCAGAGATACGATTAGGTCATTTTAAATTATGGTTAATATAAGAATTCTGCGTAATTCTATCACATTTGTTCAATTTACGTCGCTCCCATTTCAGATAGCGCATTGGGCTAGACGGCACCTTAAAGCGCATGATATGACGAGTGAAATGCACTATTAAACTTCTATGAGAGGGCAATCAGAGACCCGAATGGATCATATTATATTATGGTTAATATAAGAATTCAGCGAAATTGTATCACATTTGTTCAATTTACGTCGCTCCTATTTCAGATAGCGTACTGGGCTAGGCGGCACCTTAAGCGCATGAAATGACGAGTAGAATGCACTTTTAATCTTCTATGATAGGGCAATCAGAGACCCGAATACATCGTATTATATTATGGTTAATATATGAATTCTGCGAAATTCTATCACGTCTGTTCAATTTACGTAGCTACAATTTCAGATAGCGTTTTGGACTAGGTGGCATCTTAAAGCGCATGAAATGTCGAGTAAAATGCACTATTAAACTCCTTGGGTAGGGCAAACAGAGACCCGATTAGATCATTTTATATTATGGTTAATATAAGAATTCTGCGTAACTCTATTACATTTACTCAATTTACGCAGCTCCTATTTCAGATCGCGTATTGGGCTAAGCGGCATCCTAAAGCGTATGCAATTACGAGTAAAATGCACTACTAAACTTGTCGGACAGGGCAATCACAGACTCGACAAGGTCATTTTAAATTATGGTTAATATAAGAATTATGCGTAATTCTATCACATTTATTCAATTTACGTCGCCTCTATTTCAGATAGCGTATTGGGCGATTCGGCATCTTAAAGCGCATGAAATGACGAGTAAAATGCACTTTTAAACTTCTATGATAGGGCAATCAGAGACCCGAATACATCGTATTATATTATGGTTAATATATGAATTCTGCGTAATTCTATCACGTCTGTTCAATTTACGTAGCTCCAATTTCAGATAGCGTTTTGGACTAGGTTGCATCTTGAAGCGCATTAAATGTCGAGTAAAATGCACTATTATTCTTCTAGGGTAGGGCAAACAGAGACCCGATTAGATCATTTTATATTATAGTTAATATAAGAATTCAGCGTAATTTTATCACATTTGTTCAATTTACGTCGCTCCTATTTGAGATAGCGTATTGGGTTAAGCGGCATCTTAAAGCGCATGAAATTACGAGTAAAATGCACTACTAAACTTCACGGATAGGGCAATCACAGACCCGACAAGGTCATTTTAAATTATGGGTAATATAAGAATCCTGCGTAATTCTATCACATTTATTCAATTTACATCGCTCCCATTTCATATAGCGCATTGGGCTAAGCGGCACCTTAAAGCGCATGGAATGACGAGTAAAATGCAGTACTAAACTTCTTTGATAGGGCAAGCAGAGACCCGATGAGATCATTTTATATTATGGTTTATATAAGAATTCTGCGTAACTCTATCACATTTATTCAATTTATGTCGCTCCTATTTCAGATAGCGTATTGGGTTAGGCGGCATCTTAAAGCACGTGGAAGGACGAGTAAAATGCACTACTAACCTTCTATGATAGGGCAATCAGAGACCCGATTAGATCATTTTATATTATGGTTAATATAAGAATTCTGCGTACATCTATCACATTTGTTCAATTTGTGTCGCTCCTATTTCAGATAGCGTATTGGACTAGGCGGCACCTTAAAGCGCATGAAATGCCGAGTAAAATGCACTACTAAGCTTCTAGGATAGGGCAATCAGAGACCCGATTAGATCATCTTATATTATGGTTAATATAAGGATTCTGCGTAATTCCATCACGTTTGTTCAATTTACGTAGCTCCAATTTCAGATAGACTATTGGGCTAGGCGACACCTTAAAGCGCATGAAATGACGAGTAAAATGCACTATTAAACTTCTACGATAGGGCAATCAGAGACCCGATTAGATTATTTCATATTATTGTTATTATAAGAATTCAATGTAATTTTATCACATTTGTTCTATTTATGTCGCTCCTATTTCAGATAGCGTATTGGGTCAAGCGGCACCTTAAAACGCATGAAATGACGAGTAACATGCACTGTTAAACTTCTATGATAGAGCAATCAGAGACCGGAATAGATCGTATTATATTATGGTTAATATAAGAATTCTGCGTAATTCTATCACATTTGTTCAATTTGTGTCGCTCCTATTTCAGATAGCGTATTGGACTTGGCGACACCTTAAAGCGCTTGGAATGACGAGTAAAATGCACTATTAAACTTCTATGATAGGGCAATCAGAGACCCGGTTAGATCATTTTATATTATGGTTAATATAAGAATTCAGCGTAATTCTATCATATTTGTTCAATTTACGTCGCTCCTATTTCAGATAGCGTATTGGGCTAGGCGGCACCTTAAAGCGCATGAAATGACGACTAAAATGCACTATTAAACTTCTATGATACGGCAATCAGAGACCCGAATAGATCGTATTATATTATGGTTAATATAAGAATTCTGCGTAATTTTATCACATTTGTTCAATTTACGTCGCCCCTATTTCAGATAGCGTACTGGGCTAGGCGGCACCTTAAAGCGCATGAAATGGCGAGTGAAATGCACTATTAAACTTCTATGATAGGGCAATCAGAGACCCGAATACATCGTATTATATTATGGTTAATATATGAATTCTGCGTAATTCTATCACGTATGTTCAATTTACGTCGCTCCAATTTCAGATAGCGTTTTGGACTAGGTGGCATCTTAAAGCGCATGAAATGTCGAGTCAAATGCACTATTAAACTTCTAGGGTAGGGCAAACAGAGACCCGATTAGATCATTTTATATTATGGTTAATATAAGAATGCAGCGTAATTTTATCACATTGTTCAATTTACGTCGCTCCTATTTCTGATAGCGTATTGGGCTAGGCGGCACCTTAAAGCACATGAGATGACGAGTAAAATGGGCTATTAAGCTTCTATGATAGGGCAATCAGAGACCCGAATAGATCGTATTATATTATGGTTAATATGAGAATTCAGCGTAATTTTATCACATTTGTTCAATTTACGTCGCCCATATTTCAGATAGCGTACTGTGCTAGGCGGCACCATAAAGCGCATGAAATGACGAGTGAAATGCACTATTAAACTTCTATGATAGGGCAATCAGAGACCCGAATAGATCATATTATATTACGGTTAATATAAGAATTCAGCAAAATTCTATCGCATTTGTTCAATTTAGGTCGCTTCTATTTCAGATAGCGTATTGGGCTAAGCAGAATCTTAAAGGGGATGAGATGTCGATTAAAATGCACTATTAAACTTCTAGTGTAGGGCAAACAGAGACCCGATTAGATCATTTTATATTATGGTTAATATAAGATTTCTGCGTAATTCTATCACATTTGTTCAATTTACGTCGGTCCTATTTCAGATAGCGAATTGGTCTATGCTGCATCTTAAAGCGCATGATATGCCGAGTAAACTGCACTGCTAAACTTCTTGGGTACGGCAAACAGAGACCCGATAAGGTTATCTTATATTATGGTTAATTTATGAATTCAGCGAAACTCTACCACATTTATTCAATTTACGCAGCTCCAATTTCAGATAGCGGATTGGGCTAGACGGCACCTTAAAGCGCATGAAATGTAGAGTATAATGCACTATTAAACTTCTAGGGTAGGGCAAACAGAGACCCGATTAGATCATTTCATATTATGGTTAATTTAAGAATTCAGAGAAATTCTATCGCATTTGTTCCAATTACGTCGCTCCTATTTCAGATAGCGTATTGGGCTAAGCGGCACCTTAAAGCGCATGAAATGACGAGTAGAATGCACTATTAAACTTCTATGATAGGGCAATCAGAGAACCGAATAGATCGTATTATATTATGTTTAATATAAGAATTCTGCGTAATTCTGTCACATTTGTTCAATTTACGTCGCCCATACTTAGAGATAGCGTATTGGGCTTGTTGGCATCTTAAAGCGCATGAAATGTCGAGGAAAATGCACTATTAAACTTCTATGATAGGGCAATCAGAGACCCGATTAGATCATTTTGTATTATTGTTAATATAAGAATTCAACGTAATTTTATCACATTTGATCAATTTATGTCGCTCCTATTTCAGATAGCGTATTGGGCTAGGCGGCACCTTAAAGCGCATGAAATGACGAGTAAAATGCACTATTAAACTTCTAGGGTAGGGCAAACAGAGACCCGATTAGATCATTTTATATTATGGTTAATATAAGAATTCAGCGTAATTTTATCACATTTGTTCAATTTACGTCGCTCCTATTTCAGATAGCGTATTGGGCTAGGCGGCACCTTAAAGCGCATGAAATGACGAGTAAAATGCACTATTAAACTTCTATGATAGGGCAATCAGAGACCCGAATAGATCGTATAATATTATGGTTAATATAAGAATTCAGCGTAATTTTATCACATTTGTTCAATTTACGTCGCCCCTATTTCAGATAGCGTACTGGGCTAGGCGGCACCTTAAAGCGCATGAAATGGCGAGTGAAATGCACTATTAAACTTCTATGATAGGGCAATCAGAGACCCGAATAGATCATATTATATTACGGTCAATATAAGAATTCAGCAAAATTCTATCACATTTGTTCAATTTACGTCGCTCCTATTTCAGATAGCGTATTGGGCTAGGCGGCACCTTAAAGCACATGAAAGGACGAGTAAAATGCACTATTAAACTTCTATGATAGGGCAATCAGAGACCCGTATACATCGTATTATATTATGGTTAATATATGAATTCTGCGTAATTCTATCACGTATGTTCAATTTACGTAGCTCCAATTTCAGATAGCGTTTTGGACTAGGTGGCATCTTAAAGCGCATGAATTGTCGAGTCAAATGCACTATTAAACTTCTAGGGTAGGGCAAACAGAGACCCGATTAGATTATTTTATATTATGGTTAATATAAGAATTCAGCGTAATTTTATCACATTGTTCAATTTACGTCGCTCCTATTTCTGATAGCGTATTGGGCTAGGCGGCACCTTAAAGCACATGAAATGACGAGTAAAATGCGCTATTAAGCTTCTATGATAGGGCAATCAGAGACCCGAATAGATCGTATTATATTATGGTTAATATGAGAATTCAGCGTAATTTTATCACATTTGTTCAATTTACGTCGCCCATATTTCAGATAGCGTACTGGGCTAGGCGGCACCATAAAGCGCATGAAATGACGAGTGAAATGCACTATTAAACTTCTATGATAGGGCAATCAGAGACCCGAATAGATCATATTATATTATGGTTAATATAAGAATTCAGCAAAATTCTATCACATTTGTTCAATTTAGGTCGCTCCTATTTCAGATAGCGTATTCGGCTAAGCAGAATCTTAAAGGGGATGAGATGTCGATTAAAATGCACTATTAAACTTCTAGTGTAGTGCAAACAGAGACCCGATTAGATCATTTTATATTATGGTTAATATAAGATTTCTGCGTAATTCTATCACATTTGTTCAATTTACGTCGGTCCTATTTCAGATAGCGTATTGGTCTATGCTGCATCTTAAAGCGCATGATATGCCGAGTAAACTGCACTGCTAAACTTCTTGGGTACGGCAAACAGAGACCCGATTAGGTTATCTTATATTATGGTTAATTTAAGAATTCAGCGAAACTCTACCACATTTATTCAATTTACGCAGCTCCAATTTCAGATAGCGGATTGGGCTAGACAGCACCTTAAAGCGCATGAAATGTAGAGTAAAATGCACTATTAAACTTCTAGGGTAGGGCAAATAGAGACCCGATTAGATCATTTCATATTATGGTTAATTTAAGAATTCAGAGAAATCCTATCGCATTTGTTCCAATTACGTCGCTCCTATTTCAGATAGCGTATTGGGCTAAGCGGCACCTTAAAGCGCATGAAATGACGAGTAGAATGCACTATTAAACTTCTATGATAGGTCAGTCAGAGAACCGTATATATCGTATTATATTATGGTTAATATAAGTATTCTGCGTAATTCTATCACGTTTGTTCAATTTATGTCGCTCCTATTTCAGATAGCGCATTGGGCTTGGCGGCACCGTAAAGCGCGTAGAATGACGAGTAAAATGCACTGCTAACCTTCTATGCTAGGGCAATCAAAGACCCGATTAGATCATTCTATATTATGGTTTATATAAGAATTGTGCGTAATTCTATCACATTTGTTCAATTTATGTCGCTCCTATTCCAGATAGCGTATTGCGCTAGGCGGCACCTTAAAGCGCATGAAATGACGAGTAAAATGCACTGTTGAGCTTCTATGATAGGGCAATCAGAGACCCGAATAGATCGTATTATATTATGGTTAATTTAAGAATTCTGCGTAATTCTATCACGTTTGTTCAATTTACGTAGCTCCAATTTCAGATAGCGTATTGAGCTAGGCGGCATCTTAAAGCGCACTAACTGTCGAGTAAAATGCACTACTAAACTTCTAGGATATGGCAAACAGAGACCCGGTTAGATCATCGTATATTATTGTTAATTTAAGTATTCATCGTAACTCTATCACATTTTGTCCAATTCACGTCGCACCTACACCAGATATCGTATTGAGCTAGGCGGCATCTTAAAACGCATGAAATGGAGAGTAAAACGCACTACTAACCATCTCAGATACGGCCATCAGAGACCCAATTAGATGATTTTATATTATGGTTAATATAAGAATTCAGCGAGATTTTATCACATTTGTTCAATTTACGTCGCTCCTGTTTCAGACAGCGTATTGGGCTAAGCGGCACCTTAAAGCGCATGAAATGACGAGTAAAATGCACTATTAAACTTCTATGAAAGGGCAATCAGAGACCCGAATAGATCGTATTATATTATGGTTAATATAAGTATTTAACGTAATTTTATCACATTTGTTCAATTTATATCGCTCCTATTTCAGATAGCGTATTGGGCTAGACGGCACCTTAAAGCGCATGAAATGACGAGTAAAATGCACTATTAAACTTCTATGATAGGGCAATCAGAGAACCGAGTAGATCGTAATATATTATGGTTAATATAAGAATTCTGCGTAATTCTATCACATTTGTTCAATTTATGTCGCTCCTATTTCAGATAGCGTATTGTGCTAGGCGGCATCTTAAAGCGCATGAAATGACGAGTAAAACGCACTATTACACTTCTATGATAGGGCAATCAGAGACCCGATTAGATCATTTTATATTATTGTTAATATAAGAATTCTGCGTAATTCTATCACATTTGTTCAATTTATGTCGCTCCTATTTCAGATAGCGTATTGGGTTAGGCGGCATCTTAAAGCACGTGGAAGGACGAGTAAAATGCACTACTAACCTTCTATGATAGGGCAATCAGAGACCCGATTAGATCATTTTATATTATGGTTAATATAAGAATTCTGCGTACATCTATCACATTTGTTCAATTTATGTCGCTCCTATTTCAGATAGCGTATTGGGTTAGGCGGCATCTTAAAGCACGTGGAAGGGCGAGTAAAATGCACTACTAACCTTCTATGATAGGGCACTCAGAGACCCGATTAGATCATTTTATATTATGGTTAATATAAGAATTCTGCGTACATCTATCACATTGGTTCAATTTGTGTCGCTCCTATTTCAGATAGCGTATTGGACTAGGCGGCACCTTAAAGCGCATGAAATGCCGAGTAAAATGCACTACTAAGCTTCTAGGATAGGGCAATCAGAGACCCGATTAGATCATCTTATATTATGGTTAATATAAGAATTCTGCGTAATTCCATCACGTGCGTTCAATTTACGTAGCTCCAATTTCAGATAGCCTATTGGGCTAGGCGACACCTTAAAGCGCATGAAATGAAGAGTAAAATGCACTATTAAACTTCTATGATAGGGCAATCAGAGACCCGATTAGATCCTTTTATTACTGTTAATATAAGAATTCAGCGAAATTCTATCACATTTGTTCAATTTACGTCGCTCCTATTTCAGATAGCGTATTGGGCTAAGCGGCACCTTAGAGCGCATGAAATGACGAGTAAAATGCACAATTAAACTTCTATGATAGTGCAATCAGAGACACGATTAGATCATTTTATATTATTGTTAATATAAGAATTCAACGTAATTTTATCACATTTGTTCAATTTACGTCGTTCCTATTTCAGATAGCGTATTGGGCTAAGCGGCACCTTAAAGCGCATGGAATGACGAGTAAAATGCACTATGAAACTTCTATGATAGGGCAATCAGAGACCCGATTAGATCATTTTATATTATTATTAATATAAGAATTCGGCGTAATTTTATCACATTTGTTAAATTTACGTCGCCCCTGTTTCAGACAGCGTATTGGGCTAGGTTGCATCTTAAAGCGCATGAAACGTCGAGTAAAATGCACTATTAAACTTCTAGGGTAGGGCAAACAGAGACCCGATTAGGTCATCTTATATTATGGTTAATATAAGAATTCGGCGAAATTTTATCACATTTGTTCAATTTACGTCGCCCCTATTTCAGATAGCGTATTGTTCTAGGTGGAATCTTAAAGTGCATGAAGCGTTGAGTAAAATGCACTATTAAACTTCTATGATAGGGCAATCAGAGACCCGATTAGATCATTTTATATTTTTTTAATATAAGAATTCACCGTAATTTTATCACATTTGTTCAATTTATATCGCGCCTATTTCAGATAGCGGATTGGGCCTGGCGGCACCTTAAAGCGCATGAAATGACTTGTAAAATGCACTATTAAACTTCTATGGTAGGGCAATCAGAGACACAAATAGATCGTAATATATTATGGTTAATACAAGAATTCTGCGTAATTCTATCACGTTTGTTCAATTTACGTAGCTCCAATTACAGATGGCATATTGGGCAAAGCGGCATCTTAAAGCGCATGAAATGTGGAGTAAAATGCACTACTAAACTTCTAGGATAGGGCAATCAGAGACCCGATTAGATCATTTTATATTATGGTTAATATAAGAATTCTGCGTAACTCTGTCACATTTGTTCAATTTAGGTAGCTCCAATTTCAGCTATCGTGTTGGGCTAAGCGGCATCTTAAGGCGCATGAAATGTCGAGTAAAATGCACTACCAAACTTCTCGGATAGGGCTAACAGAGACCCGATTAGATCATTTTATATTATGGTTAATATAAGAATTCTGCGTAATTCTATCACATTTGTTCAATTTATGTCGCTCCTATTTCAGATAGTGTATTGGGCTAGGCGGCTCCTTAAAGCGTATGAAATGACGAGAAAATGCAGTATTGAACTACTATGATAGGCCACTCAGAGACCCGAATAGATCGTATTATATTATGGTTAATATAAGAATTTTGCGTAATTGTATCACGTTTGTTCAATTTACGTAGCTCCAATTTCAGATAGCGTATTGGGCTAGGCGGCATCTTAAAGCGCATGAAATGTCGAGTAAAATGCACTACCACACTTCTCGGATAGGGCTAACAGAGACGCGATTAGGTCATCTTATATTATGGTGAATATAAGAATTCAGCGAATTTCTATCACATTTATTCAATTTACGTCGCACCAACTTCAGATAGCGTATTGGGCTACGCGGCATCTTAAAGAGCATGAAATGTCGAGTAAAATGCACTACTAAACTTCTAGGATAGGGCTGACAGAGACCCGATTAGGTCATCTTATATTATGGTTAATATATGAATTCAGCGAATTTCTATCACATTTATTCAATTTACGTCGCACCAACTTCAGATAGCGTATTGGGCTACGCGGCATCTTAAAGCGCATGAAATGCCGAGTAAAATGCAGTATTAAACTTCTAAGATAGGGCAATCAGAGACGCGATTAGATCATTTTATATTATGGTTAGTATAAGAATTCAGCGAAATTCTATCACATTTGTTCAATTTACGTCGCTCCGATTTCAGATAGCGTATTGGGCTAAGCGGCACCATCAAGCGCATTAAATGACGAGTAAAATTCACTATTAAACTTCTAAGTTAGGGCAATCAGAGACCCGATTAGATCATTTTATATCATGGTTAATATAAGAATTCTGCGTAACTCTATCACATTTATTCAATTTACGCAGCTCCAATTTCAGGTACCGGATTCGGCTAGACGGCACCTTAAAGCGCATGAAATGAGGAGTAAAATGCACTACTGATCTTCTTTGATAGGGCAATCAGAGACCCGACTACATCATTTTCTATTATGGTTAATATAAGAAATCAGCGAAATTCTATCACATTTGTTCAATTTACGTCGCTCCAACTTCAGATAGCGGGTTGGGCTAGGAAGCACCTTAAAGGGCATGAAATGACGATTAAAATGCACTATTAAGCTTCCATGATAGGGCGATCAGAGCCCCGATTAGATCATTTTATGTTATTGTTAATATAAGAATGCAGCGTAATTTTATCATATTTGTTCAATTTACGTCGCCCCTATTTCAGATAGCGTATTGGACTATGTGGCATCTTAAAGCGCATGAAATGTCGAGTAAAATGCATTATTAAACTTCTAGGGTAGGGCAAACAGAGACCCAATTAGATCATTTTATATTATGGTTAATTTAAGAATTCAGCGAATGTCTATCACACTTGTTCAATTTACGTAGCTCCAATTTTAGATAGCGTATTGGGCTAGGCGGCAACTTTAAGCGCACGAAAAGACGAGTAAAATGAACTATTAAACTTGTATGGTAGGCTAATCAGAGACCCGATTAGGTCATCTTATATTATGATTAATATAAGAATTCAGCGAAATTCTATCACATTTGTTCAATTTACGTGGCTCCTATTTCAGATAGCGTATTCGGCTAGGCGGCACCATAAAGCGCATGACATGACGAGTAAAATGCACTATTAAACTTCTATGATACGGCAATCAGAGACCTGATTAGATCATTTTATATTATGGTTAATATAAGAATTCAGCGTAATTGTACCACATTTACTCAAGTTACGTAGCTCCTACTTCAGATAGCGTAATGGGCTAAGCGGCATCTTAAAGCGCATGAAATGTCAAGTAAAATGCACTACTAAGCTTCTAGGATATGGCAATTAGAGATCCGATTAGGTCATCTTATATAATGGTTAATATAAGAATCCAGCGTAATTTTATCACATTTGTTCAACTTACGTCGCTCCTATTTCAGATAGCGTACTGGGCTAGGCGACATCTTAAAGCGCGTGGAAGGGCGAGTAAAATGCACTACTAAACTTCTATGATAGGGCAATCAGAGACCCGATTAGATCATTTTATATTTTGTTTAATATAAGATTTCAGGGAAATTCTATCGCATTTGTTCAATTTACGTCGCTCCTACTTCAGATAGCGTATTGGGCTAATCGGCATCCTAAAGCGCGTGGAATGACGAGTGAAATGCACTATTAAACTGCAAGGATAGGGCGAACAGAGACCCGATTAGATCATTTCATATTTTGGTTAATATAAGAATTCAGCGAAATTCTATCACATTTGTTCAATTTACGTCGCTCCTATTTCAGATAGCGTACTGGGCTGAGCGGCATCACAAAGCGCATGACATGGTGTGTAGAATGCTCAATTAAACTTCTAGGGTAAGGCAAACAGAGCCCCGATTACATCATTTTATATTACGGTTAATATAATAATTCAGCGTACTTCTATCACATTTGTTACATTTACGTCGCTCCTATTTCAGATAGCGTATTGGGCTGAGCGGCATCTTAAAGCGCATGAAATGACGAGTAAAATGCACTATCAAACTTCTAGGGTAGGGCAAACAGAGACCCGATTAGATCATTTTACATTAAGGTTAATATAAGAATTTAGCGAAATTCTATCACATTTGTTCAATTTACGTCGCTCATATTTCAGAAAGCGTATTGGGCTAAGCGGCATCTCAAAGCGCATGAAATGGCGAGTAAAATGCACTATTAAACTTCTAGGGTAAGTCAAACAGAGACCCGATTAGATCATTCTATATTACGGTGAATATAAGAATTCAGCATAATCCTGTCACATTTGTTCAACTTACGTCGCTCCTATTGCAGATAGCGTGCTGGGCTGGGCAGCATCTTAAAGCGCGTGGAAGGGCGAGTAAAGTGCACTTCTAAACTTCTATGATAGGGCAATCAGAGACCCGATTAGATCATTTTATATTTTGTTTAATATAAGATTTCAGGAAAATTCTATCACATTTGTTCAATTTACGTCGCTCCTATCTCAGATAGCGTATTGGGCTAAGCGGCATCTCAAAGCGCATGAAATGGCGAGTAAAATGCACTATTAAACTTCTAGGGTAGGGCAAACAGAGACACGATTGGAACATTTTATATTATGGTTAATTTAAGAATTCAGCAAAATTCTATCACATTTGTTCAATTTACGTCGTTCCTATTTCAGATTGCGAACTGGGCTAGGCGGCATCTTAAAGCGCGTGGTATGCCGTGTAAAATGCACTATTAAACTTCTATGATATGGCAATCAGAGACCCAATTAGATCATTTTACATTAAGGTTAATATAAGAATTTAGCGAAATTCTATCACATTTGTTCAATATACGTCGCTCATATTTCAGATAGCGTATTCAGCTAAGCGGCATCTCAAAGCGCATGAAATTTCGAGTGAAATGCACTATTAAACTTCTATGACAGGGCAATCCGAGACCCGACTAGTTCATTTTATATTTTGTTTAATATAAGATTTCAGAGAAATTCTATCACTTTTGTTCAATTTACTTCGCTCCTATTTCAGATAGCTTATTGGGCTAAGCGGCATCTCAAAGCGCATGAAATGACGAGTGAAATGCACTATTAAACTTCTAGGGTAGGGGGAACAGAGACCCGATTAGATCATTTTACATTAAGGTTAATATAAGGATTCAGCGAAATTCTATCACATTTGTTCAATTTACGTCGCCCCTATTTCAGATAGCGTACTGGGCTAGGCGTTATCTTACAGCGCGTGGAATGGCGAGTAAAATGCACTATTAAACTTCTATGATAGGGCAATCAGAGACCCGATTAGATCATTTTATATTCTGGTTAATATAAGTATTCAGCGAAATTCTAGCACATTTGTTCAATTTACGTCGCTCCTATCTCAGATAGCGTAATGGGCAACGCGGCATCTCAAAGCGCATGAACTGGAGAGTAAAATGCACTATTAAACTTCTATGGTAGGGCAAACAGAGACCCGATTAGATCATTTTATATTAAGGTCAATATAAGAATTCAGCGTAATTCTATCACATTTGTTCAACTTACGTCTCTCCTATCTCAGGTAGCGTATTGGGCTAAGCGGCATCTGAAAGCGCGTGGAATGGCGAGTAAAATGCACTATTAAACTTCTATGATAGGGCAATCAGAGACCCGATTAGATCATTTTATATTTTGGTTAATATAAGAATTCAGCGAAATTCTATCACATTTGTTCAATTTACGGCTCTCCAATTTCAGATAGCGTATTGAGCTGAGCGGCATCTGAAAGCGCGTGGAATGGCGAGTAAAATGCACTATTAAACTTCTAGGGTAGGGCAATCAGAGACCCGATTAGATCATTTTATATTATGGTTAATTTAAGAATTCAGCGAAATTCTATCACATTTGTTCAATTTACGTCGCTCCTCTTTCAGATAGCGTATTGGGCTAGGTGGCGTCTTAAAGCGCGTGCAATGTCGAGTAAAATGCACTATTAAACTTCTATGATAGGGCAATCAGAGACCCGATTCAGATCATTTTATATTATTGTTAATATAAGGATTCTGCGTAATTCTGTCACATTTGTTCAATTTACGTCGCTCCTACTTCAGGTAGCGTATTGAGCTAGGTGGCATCTTAAAGCGCATGAAATGTCGAGTAAAATGCCCTATTAAACTTCTATGATGGGGCAATCAGATACCCGATTAGATCATTCTATATTATGGTTAATATATGAATTCTGCGTGATTCTATTACATTTGTTCCATTTACGTCGCTCCTATTTCAGATAGCGTATTGGGCTAAACGGCATCTTAAAGCGCATGAAATGTCGAGTAAAATGCACCACGAAACTTCTAGGATAGGGCAATCAGTGACCCGATTATGTCATCTTATATTACGATTAATATAAGAATTCAGCGTAATCCTATCACATTTGTTCAATTTACGTCGCTCCTATTTCAGACAACGTATTGGGGTGGGCGACATCTTACAGCGCATGAAATGGCGAGTAAAATGCACTACTAAACTTCCATGATAGGGCAATCAGAGACTCGAATAGATCATATTATATTATGGTTAATATAAGAATCCAGCGAAATTCTATCACATTTGTTCAATTTACGTCGCTCCTATTTCAGATAGCGTATTGGGCAAAACGGCACCTTTAGGCGCATGAAATGACGAGTAAAATGCGCTACTAAACTTCTAGGATAGGGCAATTAGAATCCCGATTAGATCATCTTCTATTGTTGTTAATTTAAGAATTCATCGTAACTCTATCACATTTGTCGAATTCACGTCACTCCTACACCAGATATCGTATTGAGATAGGCGGCATCTTAAAGCGCATGAAATGTTGAGTAAAGTGCACTACTAAACATCTCGGATAGGGCAATCAGAGATCCGATAAGGTCATCTTATATTATGATTAATATAAGGATGCTCCGTAATTCTACCACATTTGTTCCATTTACGTCGCTCCAATTTCAGATAGCGTATTGGGCTACTTGGCATCTTAAAGCGCATGAAATGTCGAGTAAAATGCACTATTAAACTTTTAGGGTAGGGCAAACAGAGACCCGATTAGATCATTTTATATTATGGTTAATTTAAGAATTCAGCGAAATTCTATCACATTTGTTCAATTTACGTCGCTCCTATTTCAGATAGCGTATTGGGCTAAGCGGCATCTTAAAGCGCGTGGAATGGCGAGTAAAATGCACTATTAAACTTCTATGATAGGGCAATCAGAGACCCGATTAGATCATTTTATATTTTGGTTAATATAAGAATTCAGCGAAATTCTATCACATTTGTTCAATTTACGTCGCTCCTATTTCAGATAGCGTATTGGGCTAGGCGGCACCATAAAGCGCATGACATGACGAGTAAAATGCACTATTAAACTTCTATGATAGGGCAATCAGAGACCTGATTAGATCATTTTATATTATTGTTAATATAAGAATTCAGCGTAATTTTATCACATTTGTTCAACTTACGTCGCTCCTATTTCAGATAGCGTACTGGGTTAGGCGGCATCTTAAAGCGCGTGGAAGGGCGAGTAAAATGCACTACTAAACTTCTATGATAGGGCAATCAGAGGCCCGATTAGATCATTTTATATTTCGTTTAATATAAGATTTCAGGGAAATTCTATCGCATTTGTTCAATTTACGTCGCTCCTACTTCAGATAGCGTATTGGGCTAATCGGCATCCTAAAGCGCGTGGAATGACGAGTGAAATGCACTATTAAACTGCAAGGATAGGGCGAACAGAGACCCGATTAGATCATTTCATATTTTGGTTAATATAAGAATTCAGCGTAATTCTATCACATTTGTTCAATTTATGTCGCTCCTATTTCAGATAGTGTATTGGGCTAGGCGGCACCTTAAAGCGTATGAAATGACGAGAAAATGCAGTATTGAACTACTATGATAGGCCAATCAGAGACCCGAATAGATCGTATTATATTATGGTTAATATAAGAATTCTGCGTAATTGTATCACGTTTGTTCAATTTACGTAGCTCCAATTTCAGATAGCATATTGGGCTAGGCGGCATCTTAAAGCGCATGAAATGTCGAGTAAAATGCACTACCACACTTCTCGGATAGGGCTAACAGAGACGCGATTAGGTCATCTTATATTATGGTGAATATAAGAATTCAGCGAATTTCTATCACATTTATTCAATTTACGTCGCACCAACTTCAGATAGCGTATTGGGCTACGCGGCATCTTAAAGAGCATGAAATGTCGAGTAAAATGCAGTATTAAACTTCTAAGATAGGGCAATCAGAGACGCGATTAGATGATTTTATATTATGGTCAGTATAAGAATTCAGCGAAATTCTATCACATTTGTTCAATTTACGTCGCTCCAATTTCAGATAGCGTATTGGGCTAAGCGGCACCATCAAGCGCATTAAATGACGAGTAAAATTCACTATTAAACTTCTAAGATAGGGCAATCAGAGACCCGTTTAGATCATTTTATATCATGGTTAATATAAGAGTTCTGCGTAACTCTATCACATTTATTCAATTTACGCAGCTCCAATTTCAGGTACCGGATTCGGCTAGACGGCACCTTAAAGCGCATGAAATGAGGAGTAAAATGCACTACTGATCTTCTTTGATAGGGCAATCAGAGACCCGACTACATCATTTTCTATTATGGTTAATATAAGAAATCAGCGAAATTCTATCACATTTGTTCAATTTACGTCGCTCCAACTTCAGATAGCGGGTTGGGCTAGGAAGCACCTTAAAGGGCATGAAATGACGATTAAAATGCACTATTAAGCTTCCATGATAGGGCGATCAGAGCCCCGATTAGATCATTTTATGTTATTGTTAATATAAGAATGCAGCGTAATTTTATCATATTTGTTCAATTTACGTCGCCCCTATTTCAGATAGCGTATTGGACTATGTGGCATCTTAAAGCGCATGAAATGTCGAGTAAAATGCATTATTAAACTTCTAGGGTAGGGCAAACAGAGACCCAATTAGATCATTTTATATTATGGTTAATTTAAGAATTCAGCGAATGTCTATCACACTTGTTCAATTTACGTAGCTCCAATTTCAGATAGCGTATTGGGCTAGGCGGCAACTTTAAGCGCACGAAAAGACGAGTAAAATGAACTATTAAACTTGTATGGTAGGCTAATCAGAGACCCGATTAGGTCATCTTATATTATGATTAATATAAGAATTCAGCGTAATTCTATCACATTTGTTCAATTTACGTAGCTCCAATTTCAGATAGCGGATTGGGCTAGGCGGGACCTTAAAGCGCATGAAATAACGAGTAAAATGCACTAATAAACTTCTAGGATAGGGCAATCAGAGTACCGATTAGACCATCCTATATTATTGCTAATTTAAGAATTCATCGTAACTCTATCACATTTGTCCAATTCACGTCGCTCCTACACCAGATATCTCATTGAGCTAGGCGGCATCTTAAAGCGCATGAAATGGCGAATAAAATGCACTACTAACCTTCTCGGATACGGCCATCAGAGACCCAATTAGATCATTTTATATTATGGTTAATATAAGAATTCAGCGAAATTCTATCACATTTGTTCAATTTACGTCGCTCCTATTTCAGATAGCGTATTCGGCTAGGCGGCACCATAAAGCGCATGACATGTCGAGTAAAATGCACTATTAAACTTCTATGATACGGCAATCAGAGACCTGATTAGATCATTTTATATTATTGTTAATATAAGAATTCAGCGTAATTTTATCACATTTGTTCAACTTACGTCGCTCCTATTTCAGATAGCGTACTGGGCTAGGCGGCATCTTAAAGCGCGTGGAAGGGCGAGTAAAATGCACTACTAAACTTCTATGATAGGGCAATCAGAGACCCGATTAGATCATTTTATATTTTGTTTAATATAAGATTTCAGGGAAATTCTATCGCATTTGTTCAATTTACGTCGCTCCTACTTCAGATAGCGTATTGGGCTAATCGGCATCCTAAAGCGCGTGGAATGACGAGTGAAATGCACTATTAAACTGCAAGGATAGGGCGAACAGAGACCCGATTAGATCATTTCATATTTTGGTTAATATAAGAATTCAGCGAAATTCTATCACATTTGTTCAATTTACGTCGCTCCTATTTCAGATAGCGTACTGGGCTGAGCGGCATCACAAAGCGCATGACATGGTGTGTAAAATGCTCAATTAAACTTCTAGGGTAAGACAAACAGAGCCCCGATTACATCATTTTATATTACGGTTAATATAATAATTCAGCGTACTTCTATCACATTTGTTACATTTACGTCGCTCCTATTTCAGATAGCGTATTGGGCTGAGCGGCATCTTAAAGCGCATGAAATGACGAGTAAAATGCACTATCAAACTTCTAGGGTAGGGCAAACAGAGACCCGATTAGATCATTTTACATTAAGGTTAATATAAGAATTTAGCGAAATTCTATCACATTTGTTCAATTTACGTCGCTCATATTTCAGAAAGCGTATTGGGCTAAGCGGCATCTCAAAGCGCATGAAATGGCGAGTAAAATGCACTATTAAACTTCTAGGGTAAGTCAAACAGAGACCCGATTAGATCATTCTATATTACGGTTAATATAAGAATTCAGCATAATTCTGTCACATTTGTTCAACTTACGTCGCTCCTATTGCAGATAGCGTGCTGGGCTGGGCAGCATCTTAAAGCGCGTGGAAGGGCGAGTAAAGTGCACTTCTAAACTTCTATGATAGGGCAATCAGAGACCCGATTAGATCACTTTATATTTTGTTTAATATAAGATTTCAGGAAAATTCTATCACATTTGTTCAATTTACGTCGCCCCTATTTCAGATAGCGTACTGGGCTAGGCGTTATCTTACAGCGCGTGGAATGGCGAGTAAAATGCACTATTAAACTTCTATGATAGGGCAATCAGAGACCCGATTAGATCATTTTATATTTTGGTTAATATAAGTATTCAGCGAAATTCTAGCACATTTGTTCAATTTACGTCGCTCCTATCTCAGATAGCGTAATGGGCAACGCGGCATCTCAAAGCGCATGAACTGGAGAGTAAAATGCACTATTAAACTTCTATGGTAGGGCAAACAGAGACCCGATTAGATCATTTTATATTAAGGTCAATATAAGAATTCAGCGTAATTCTATCACATTTGTTCAACTTACGTCTCTCCTATCTCAGGTAGCGTATTGGGCTAAGCGGCATCTGAAAGCGCGTGGAATGGCGAGTAAAATGCACTATTAAACTTCTATGATAGGGCAATCAGAGACCCGATTAGATCATTTTATATTTTGGTTAATATAAGAATTCAGCGAAATTCTATCACATTTGTTCAATTTACGGCTCTCCAATTTCAGATATCGTATTGAGCTGATCGGCATCTCAAAGCGCATGAAATGTCGAGTAAAATGGGCTATTAAACTTCTAGGGAAGGGCAAACAGAGACCCGATTAGATCATTTTATGTTATGGTTAATTTAAGAATTCAGCGAAATTCTATCACATTTGTTCAATTTACGTCGCTCCTATTTCAGATAGCGTATTGGGCTAGGCGGCGTCTTAAAGCGCGTGGAATGGCGAGTAAAATGCACTATTAAACTTCTATGATAGGGCAATCAGAGACCCGATTAGATCATTTTATATTTTGGTTAATATAAGAATCCAGCGAAATTCTATCACATTTGTTCAATTTACGTCGCTCCTATTTCAGATAGCGTATTGGGCAAAACGGCACCTTTAGGCGTATGAAATGACGAGTAAAATGCGCTACTAAACTTCTAGGATAGGGCAATTAGAATCCTGATTAGATCATCTTCTATTGTTGTTAATTTAAGAATTCATCGTAACTCTATCACATTTGTCGAATTCACGTCACTCCTACACCAGATATCGTATTGAGATAGGCGGCATCTTAAAGCGCATGAAATGTTGAGTAAAGTGCACTACTAAACATCTCGGATAGGGCAATCAGAGACCCGATAAGGTCATCTTATATTATGATTAATATAAGGATGCTCCGTAATTCTACCACATTTGTTCCATTTACGTCGCTCCAATTTCAGATAGCGTATTGGGCTACTTGGCATCTTAAAGCGCATGAAATGTCGAGTAAAATGCACTATTAAACTTTTAGGGTAGGGCAAACAGAGACCCGATTAGATCATTTTATATTTTGTTTAATATAAGATTTCAGGAAAATTCTATCACATTTGTCGAATTCACGTCACTCCTACACCAGATATCGTATTGAGATAGGCGGCATCTTAAAGCGCATGAAATGTTGAGTAAAGTGCACTACTAAACATCTCGGATAGGGCAATAAGAGACCCGATAAGGTCATCTTATATTATGATTAATATAAGGATGCTCCGTAATTCTACCACATTTGTTCCTTTTACGTCGCTCCAATTTCAGATAGCGTATTGGGCTACTTGGCATCTTAAAGCGCATGAAATGTCGAGTAAAATGCACTGTTAAACTTTTAGGGTAGGGCAAACAGAGCCCCGATTACATCATTTTATATTACGGTTAATATAATAATTCAGCGTACTTCTATCACATTTGTTACATTTACTTCGCTCCTATTTCAGATAGCGTATTGGGCTGAGCGGCATCTCAAAGCGCATGAAATGACGAGTAAAATGCACTATCAAACTTCTAGGGTAGGGCAAACAGAGACCCGATTAGATCATTTTACATTAAGGTTAATATAAGAATTTAGCGAAATTTTATCACCTTTGTTCAATTTACGTCGCCCCTATTTCAGATAGCGTACCGGGCTAGGTGGCATCTTAAAGCGCATGACATGGCGAGTAAAATGCACTGCGAAACTTCTTTGATAGGGCAATCAGAGACCCAATTAGATCATTATATATTATGGTTAATATAAGAATTCAGCGTAATTTTATCACATTTGTTCAATTTACGTCGCCCCTATTTCAGATAGCGTATTGGACTAGGCGGCATCTTAACGCGCATGAAATGTCGAGTAAAATGCACTACTAAACTTCTCGGATAGGGCAATCAGAGACCCGATTAGATCATTTTATATTATGGTTAATTTAAGATTTCAGCGAAACTCTATCACACTTGTTCAATTTACGTCGCTCTTACATCAGACAGCGTATTCGGCTAGGCGGCATCTTAAACCGCATGAAATGTCGAGTAAAATGCACTACTAAACTTCTAGGATAGGGCAATCAGTGACCCGATAATGTCTCTTATATTATGATTAATATAAGGATGCAGCGTAATTCTATCACATTTGTTCAATATACGTCGCTCCTATTTCAGAGAGCATATTGGGCTAGGCGGGATCTTAAAGCGCGTGGAATGACGAGTAAAATGCACTACTAACCTTCTATGATAGGGCAATCAAAGACCCGATTAGATCATTTTATATTATGGTTAATATAAGAATTCTGTGTAATTCTATCACCTTTGTTCAATTTACGTCGCTCCTATTTCAGATAGCGTATTAGGCCAAGCGGTACCTTAAAGCGCATGAAATGACGAGTAAAATGCACTATTAATCTCCTATGATTGGGCAATCAGAGACCCGATTAGATCATTGTATATTATTGTTAATATAAGAATTCAACGTAATTTTATCACACTTGTTCAATTTACGTCGCTCCTATTTCAGATAGCGTATTGGGCTAAGCGGCACATGAAAGAACATCAAATGACGAACAAAATGCACTATTAAGCTTCTATGATAGGGCAATCAGAGACCCGATTAGATCATTTTATATTATTGTTAATATAAGAATTCAACGTAATTCTATCACATTTGTTCAATTTACGTCGCAACTATTTCAGATAGCGTATTGGGCTAGGCAGCACCTTAAAGCGCATGAAGTGACGAGTAAAATGCACAATTAAACTTCTGTGATAGGGCAATCAGAGACCCGAATAGATCGTATTATATTATGGTTAATATAAGAATGCAGCGTAATTTTATCACATTTGTTCAATTTACGTCGCCCCTATTTGACATAGCGTACTGGGCTAGACGGCACCTTAAAGCGCATGAAATGACGAGTGAAATGCTCTATTAAACTTCTATGATAGGGCAATCAGAGACCCGAATAGATCATATTATATTATGGTTAATATAAGAATTCAGCAAAATTCTATCACATTTGTTCAATTTACGTCGCTCCTATTTCAGATAGCGCATTGACCTGAGCGGCACGTTAAAGCGCATGAAATGACGAATATAATGCACTATTAAACTTCTATGATAGGGCAATCAGGGACCCGAATACATCGTATTATATTATGGTTAATATAAGAATTCAGCGAAATTCTATCACATTTGTTCAATTTACGTCGCTCCTATTTCAGAGAGCGCATTGGGCTAGGCGGCACCTTAAAGCGCATGAAATGTCGAGTAAAATGCACTATTAAACTTCTATGATAGGGCAATCAGAGACCCGAATACATCGTATTATATTATGGTTAATATAAGAATTCAACAAAATTCTATCACATTTGTTCAAATTACGTCGCTCCTATTTCAGATAGCGTATTGGGCTACGCGGCACCTTAAAGCGCATGAAATGACGAGTAAAATGCACTATTAAACTTCTATGATAGGGCAATCAGAGACCCGAATACATCGTATTATATTATGGTTAATATAAGAATTCAGCGAAATTCTATCACATTTGTTCAATTTACGTCGCTCCTATTTCAGAGAGCGCATTGGGCTAGGCGGCACCTTAAAGCGCATGAAATGTCGAGTAAAATGCACTATTAAACTTCTATGATAGGGCAATCAGAGACCCGAATACATCGTATTATATTATGGTTAATATAAGAATTCAGCAAAATTCTATCACATTTGTTCAATTTACGTCGCTCCTATTTCAGATAGCGTATTGGGCTAAGCGGCACATGAAAGAGCATGAAATGACGAACAAAATGCACTATTAAGCTTCTATGATAGGGCAATCAGAGACCCGATTAGATCATTTTATATTATTGTTAATATAAGAATTCAACGTAATTTTATCACATTTGTTCAATTTACGTCGCCCCTATTTCAGATAGCGTATTGGGCTAGGTTTCATCTTAAAGAGCATGAGATGACGAGTAAAATGCACTACTAAACTTCTAGGATAGGGCAATCAGAATCCCGCTTAGATCATCTTATATTATTGTTAATTTAAGAATTCATTGTAACTCTACCACATTTTGTCCATTTCACGTCACTCCTACACCAGATATCGTGTTGAGCTAGGCGGCATCTTAAAACGCATGAAGTGGCGAGTAAAATGCACTACTAACCCTCTCAAATACGGCCATCAGAGACCCAATTAGATGATTTTATATTATGGTTAATATAAGAATTCAGCGACATTCTATCACATTTGTTCAATTTACGTCGCTCCTATTTCCGATAGCGTATTGGGCTAAGCGGCACCTTAAAGCGCATGAAATGTCGAGTAAAATGCACTACAAAACATCTTTGATAGGGCAATCAGAGACCCGATTAGATCATTTTATATTATTGTTAATATAAGAATTCTGCGTAATTTTATCACATTTGTTCAATTTACGTCGCTCCTATTTCAGATAGCGTATTGGGCTGAGCGGCACCTTAAAGCGCATGAAATGACGAGTAAAGCGCACTATTAAACTTCTATGATAGGGCAATCAGAGACCCGGTTAGATCATTTTATATTATTGTTAATATAAGAATTCTGGGTAATTCTATCACATTTGTTCAATTTATGTCGCTCCTATTTCAGATAGTGTATTGGGCTAAGCGGCACCTTAATGCGCATGTAATGACGAGTAAAATGCACTATTAAACTTCTATGATAGGGCAATCAGAGAACCGGATAGATCGTATTATATTATGTTTAATATATGAATTCTGCGTAATTCTATCACATTTGTTTTAATTTACGTCGCCCCTATTTAGAGAAAGCGTATTGGGCTAGTTGTCATCTTAAAGCGCATGAAATGTCGAGTAAAAGGCACTATTAAACGTCTATGATAGGGCAATCAGAGACCCGATTAGATCATTTTATATTATTGTTAATATAAGAATTCAACGTAATTCTATCACATTTGTTCAATTTACGTCGCCCCAATTTCAGATAGCATATTGGGCTAGGTTTCATCTTAAAGAGTATGAAATTTCGAGTAAAATGCACTATTAAACTTCTAGGGTAGGGCAAACAGAGACCCGATTAGATCATTTTATAGTATGGTTAATTTAAGGATTCAGCGAAATTCTATCACATTTGTTCAATTTACGTCGCTCCTATGTCAGATAGCGTATTGGGCGAGGCGTCATCTTAAAGCGCATGAAATTACGAGTAAAATGCACTACTGATCAACTGTAACAGGGCAATCAGAGACCCGATTAGATCATCTTATATTATGATTAATATAAGGATGCAGCGTAATTCTATCACATTTGTTCAATTTACGTCGCTCCTATTTCAGATAGCGAATTGCGACATGCGGCATCTTAAAGCGCATGGAATGACGAGTAAAATGCACTATTAAACTTCTATGATAGGGCAATCAGAGACCCGATTAGATCATTTTATATTATTGTGAATATAAGACTTCAGCGAAATTCTATCACATTTGTTCAATTTACGTCGCTCCAGTTTCAGATAGCGCATTGGGCTAGGCGGCACCTTAAAGCGCATGAAATGTCGAGTAAAATGCACTATTAAACTTCTATGATAGGGCAATCAGAGACCCGAATAGATCAAATTATATTATGGTTAATATAAGAATTCTGCGTAATTCCATCACATTTGTTCAGTTTACGTCGCTCCTATTTCAGATAGCGTATTGGTCTAAGCGGCTCCTTAAAGCGCATCAAATGCCGAGTAAAATGCACTATTAAACTTCTATGATAGGGCAAACGGAGACACGATTAGATCATTTTATATTATTGTTAATATAAGAATTTGGCGTAATTTTATCACATTTGTTCAATTTACGTCGCCCCTATTTCAGATAGCGTATTGGGCTAGGTTGCATCATAAAGCGCATGAAATGAAGAGTAAAATGCACTATTAAAATTCTAGGGTAGGGCAAACAGAGACCCGAATAGATCATTCTATATTATGGTTAATATAAGAATTCTGCGTAATTCTATCACATTTGTTCAATTTATGTGGCTCCTATTTCAGATAGCGTATTGGCCTAGATGGCACCTTAAAGCGCAAGAAATGACGAGTAAAATGCACTATTGTACTTCTATGATAGGGCAATCAGAGACCCGAATAGATCGTATTATATTATGGTTAATATAAGAATTCTGCGTAATTCTATCACGTTAGTTCAATTTATGTAGCTCCAATTTCAGATAGCGTATTGGACTAGGCGGCAACTTAAACCGCAGGAAATGTCGAGTAAAATGCACTACTAAACTTCTCGGACAGGGCAATCCGAGACCAGATTAGATCATTTTATATTATTGTTAATATAAGAATTCAACGTAATTTTATCACATTTGTTCAATTTATGTCGCCGCTATTTCAGATAGCGTATTGGGCTAGGCGGCACCTTAAAGCGCATGAAATGACGAGTAAAATGCACTATTAAACTTCTATGATACGGCAATCAGAGAACTGAATAGATCGTATTATATTATGCTTAATATAAGAATTCTGCGTAATTCTATCACGTTTGTTCAATTTACGTAGCTCCAATTTCAGATAGCGTATTGGACTAGACGGCATCTTAAAGCGCATGAAATGTCGAGTAAAATGCACTACTAAACTTCTCGGATAGGGCTAACAGAGACCCGATTAGGTCATCCTATATTATGGTTAATATAAGAATTCAGCGAAATTTTATCACATTTGTTCAATTTACGTCGCCCCTATTTCAGATAGCGTATTGGGCTAAGCGGAACCTTAAAGGGCATGAAATGACGAGTAAAATGCACTATTAAACTTCAATGATAGGGCAATCAGTGACCCGAATAGATCGTATTATATTATGGTTAATACAAGTATTCTGCGTAATTCTATCACGTTTGTTCCATTTACGGCGCCCCTATTTCAGATAGCGTATAGGGCTAAGCGGCATCTTAAAGCGCATGAATTGTCGAGTAAAATGCACTACTAACCTTCTAGGATAGGGCAATCAGAGACCCCATTCGGTCATCTTATATTATGATTAATATAAGAATTCAGCGTAATTCTATCACATTTGTTTAATTTATGTCGCTCCTATTTCAGATAGCGTATTCGGCTAGGCGGCACCTTAAAACGCGTGAAATGACGAGTAAAATGCACTATTCAATTTCTACGATAGGGCAATCAGAGATCCGAATAGATCATATCATATTATGGTTATTATAAGAATTCTGCGTAATTCTATCACGCTTGTCCAATTTACGTAGCTCCAATTTCAGATAGCGTATTGGGCTGTGCGGCATCTTCAAGCGCGTGAAATGTCGAGTAAAATGCACTATTAAACTTCTATGATAGGGCGATCAGAGACCAGATTAGATCATTTTATATTATTGTTAATATAAGAATGCAGCGTAATTTTATCACATTTGTGCAATTTACGTCGCCCCTATTTCAGATAGCGAATTGGGCTATGTGGCATCGTAAAGCGCATGAACTGTCGAGTAAAATGCATTGTTAAACTTCTATGATAGGGCAATCAGAGACCCGAATAGATCGTATTATATTATGGTTAATATAAGAATGCAGCGTAATTTTATCACATTTGTTCAATTTACGTCGCCCCTATTTGGCATAGCGTACTGGGCTAGACGGCACCTTAAAGCGCATGAAATGACGAGTGAAATGCTCTATTAAACTTCTATGATAGGGCAATCAGAGACCCGATTAGATCATTTTATATTATTGTTAATATAAGAATTCTGGGTAATTCTATCACATTTGTTCAATTTATGTCGCTCCTATTTCAGATAGTGTATTGGGCTAGGCGGCACCATAATCCGCATGTAATGACGAGTAAAATGCACTATTAAACTTCTATGATAGGGCAATCAGGGACCCGAATACATCGTATTATATTATGGTTAATATAAGAATTCAGCGAAATTCTATCACATTTGTTCAATTTACGTCGCTCCTATTTCAGAGAGCGCATTGGGCTAGGCGGCACCTTAAAGCGCATGAAACGTCGAGTAAAATGCACTATTAGACTTCTATGATAGGGCAATCAGAGACCCGAATACATCGTATTATATTATGGTTAATATAAGAATTCAGCGAAATTCTATCACATTTGTTCAATTTACGTCGCTCCTATTTCAGAGAGCGCATTGGGCTAGGCGGCACCTTAAAGCGCATGAAATTTCGAGTAAAATGCACTATTAAACTTCTATGATAGGGCAACCAGACACCCGAATACATCGTATTATATTATGGTTAATATAAGAATTCAGCAAAATTCTATCACATTTGTTCAATTTACGTCGCTCCTATTTCAGATAGCGTATTAGGCCAAGCGGCACCTTAAAGCGCATGAAATGTCGAGTAAAATGCACTACTAAACTTCTTGGATAGGGCTAACAGGGACCCGATTAGGTCATCTTATATTATGGTTAATATAAGAATTCAGCGAAATTTTATGACATTTGTTCAATTTACGTCGCCCCGATTAGAGATTGCGTAT
This sequence comes from Macropis europaea, assembly GCA_916610135.2. Lineage (NCBI taxonomy): Eukaryota > Metazoa > Arthropoda > Insecta > Hymenoptera > Melittidae > Macropis > Macropis europaea. The sequence continues at coordinate 83,135 of CAKAJE020000360.1, forward strand.
TGGGCTAGGTGGCATCTTAAAGCGCATGAAATGACGAGGAAAATGCACTATCAAACTTCTAGGGTAGGGCAAACAGAGACCCGATTAGATCATTTTATATTACGGTTAATTTAAGAATTCAGCGAAATTCTATCACATTTGTTCAATTTACGTCGCTCCTATTGCAGATAGCGTATTGGACTAGGTGGCATCTTAAAGCGCATGAAATGTCGTGTAAAATGCACTATTAAACTTCTAGGTTAGGGCAAACAGAGACCCGATTAGATCATTTCATATTATGGTTAATATAAGAATTCTGCGTAACTCTATCACATTTGTTCAATTTAAGTAGCTGCTATTTCAGATAGTATATTGGTCTAGGCGGCATCTTAAAGCGCGTGGAATGACGAGTAAAATGCACTACTAACCTTCTATGATAGGGCAATGAGAGACCCGATTAGACCATTTTATATTATGGTTAATATAAGAATTCTGTATAATTCTATCACATTTGTCCAATTTACGTCGCTCCTAATTCAGATAGCGTATTGGGCTAGGCGCCACCTTGAAGCGCATGAATTGGCGAGTACAATGCACTATTAAACTTCTAGGGTAAGGCAAACAGAGACCCGATTACATCATTTTATATTATGGTTAATTTAAGAATTCAGCGAAACTCTATCACAGTTGTCCAATTTACGTAGCCCCAATTTCAGATAGTGTATTGGGCTAGGCGGCATCTTAAAGAGCGTGGAATAACGAGTAAAATGCACTACTTTCCTTCTATGATAGGGCAATCAGAGACCCGAATAGATCATATTATATTATGGTTAATATAAGGATTCTGCGAATTCCATCACATTTGTCCGATTTACGTCGCTCCTATTTCAGATAGCGTATTGGGCTAGGCGGCACCTTAAAGCGCATGAAATGTCGAGTAAAATGCACTATTGAGCTTCTATGATTGGGCAAACAGAGAGCCGATTAGATCATTTTATATTACGGTTAATACAAGGATCCTGAGTAATTCTATCACATTTGTTCAATTTCCGTAGCTCCTATTTCAGATAGTATATTGGTCTAGGCGGCATCTTAAAGCGCATGGAGTGATGAGTAAAATGCACTACTAGCCTTCTATGATAGGGCAATCAGAGACCCGAATAGATCATATTATATTATGGTTAATATAAGAATTCTGAGTAAGTCTATCACATTTGTTGAATTTACGTCGCTCCTATTTCAGATAGCGTATTGAGCTAGGCGGCACCATAAAGCGCATGAAATGACGAGTAAAATGCACTATTAAACTTCTATGATAGGGCAATCAGAGATCCGACTATATCATATTGTTACGAACACCGTGAAGCCAACCGTGATCGACCCGAAGGGAGCGTTCGATCTGTCGTTAAGGGACGATCGCCGTTATTGATGAAACAGATCAATGAGAGAGTCTGATTGACAGTCAAGGAGACAAGACGCGATATTATAGACTCTGCCATTCCTTGTTTATATCCTCATAATAAACTTATAAGTGTGAACATGTCGTGCGATGATAATCCCCGGCGCAGCATTGGTGTCAGAAGTGGGATCATAAGAACGCGATCCGCTGCAGGGGGAGAGCTGTTGTTGCAGGACATGTTCGAGAGCCTACAGAGGACCATCGTCGGGCAGATGGAGGAGCACCGCAAGCTAGACGAAATCCGCTGGGAAAAGGAGCATGATTTGTGGCGCCAACGGGAGGCCGCAGAGACAGTGACTCGAGAGACCCGGGATGCGGCTTGGGAGGCTCGTCTGTCCGCGATGGAGCGGAATTTACAGGTGTTTTCGTTAGGCTCTGCTAATTCTGCTGGTACCTCCGGTTGTGGGGCGGGAGAGGGACCGGGCGCGGCCAGTCATGTAAATAGTGTTCATGTTCCTGTAAATAATGCTCCCGTGGCAGTCCCTGGTCCCTCCTCCATACCTTCCGTTGTTCCGTTTCCGGGACCGTTTGTGCCCGCGGAATGTGATCGGGGAGGACGTTGTATCCTAAGCTTGGGTTACGCGGTTAAGCCGTCGGCCTATGATGGCAGAACATCTTGGGAGGAGTATTTGCTTCAATTTGAAGCGATCGCGCGAGCGAACGGCTGGGACGAGGCGAGGAAAGCTATGGCTTTGATCGCTTCGTTGGAAGGACCGGCTCGAAGCGTGCTAACAACCCTTTCCACTGCTCGTCACAACAGTTTTATCGAATTAGTTGCGGCGTTGGAATTTCGTTTCGGTGCACGTAACCTTTCCAACTTAAACTACGTTCTGTTTCAAAATTATCGGCAGCGAAAAGGGGAGACCATTTCCTCTGTTGCAACAGAGATAGAAAGACTGGCGCAGACAGCTTTCGCGGACTGTCCGGTGGAAACGCGGGATAAATTAGCTGCCTCCCAGTTTGTCTCCGCATTGGCCGACGAAGGGGTGAAAAGAACCCTGCGTCTCGGCGGTTTCACCTCCTTGAGGGCTGCAGTTACTAGGGCCTTGGAGGTGGAAGCCGTGGAGGCGATGTCGTTAGGGTTCGTCCCGAGACAATTTCGAGGGAGAGACGTTAACTGCACTAAATTTGTCGAGGTGAACCCGGAGAGGAAGAGGAAATTCGACTTCGCCGAGGATATGCCGGAGAAAAAGAGGAGAACTGAATCTACGTGTTGGCTGTGCGGGAAACCCGGGCATTTACAGGAGGATTGCAGACGTCGGCGACCACAGAAATTTCCGTCCAAATCGGGAAACGGGAAGAAGACGGCGTAGCGGGGGAGCGCCGGGCTTTGAACCTGTGTCCCCCGATCCTCAGGAGCGTGGCGACAGGAAGGACATCGCGGGATGAAGCATCCGTGTTTGGAGAAGTTGAAGACAACGAGTGCAAAATCATCTTGGACACGGGCTCATCTATTAATTTATTGAAGAGGGAATTGTGTCCGGTGGAGAACCTTCCCGCAGCGGACCTTGTGATTCGCTCCAGTGCCGGAGAAAGAATGGAAGTCTTCGGTCAGAAGAATTTAGAGGTGCGCATCAAGGGGCTTGCGAGCACGGAGAAATTCTATATTGTACGCATGATTGAAGACTGCATACTTGGAACGGAGTTCTTACGGAAGCATGGTTGCAAACTAGATTTATCTCGGAATGTGTTGTGTCTTCCGGGGCTGCGGGAAATTCGCCTAGATGAAGAAGAAAAGAAGAAGAAAAAGAAAGAAGAGAGCAAGAAAGAAGAGAACAAGAAAGAAGGAGGCGAGAAAGGAGAGGAAAGAGTACCACAGCATTTAAAGGAATTATTTGGACGGTGTTCCTTGAACTTGAATGATGAACGGAAGAAGCATTTCGCTAAGCTGCTCTATGAGTACCAGGATGTCTTTGCCAGGAATTCTGATGAAGTTGGAAATTGCGAATTGGTCACGCATAAGATCAACACTGGCGATCATGTTCCCATTAAACAGGCGCCGCGAAGATTGCCTTTGCACCGCCGAGGCGAAGTGGAAGAGCTACTTCAGAAGATGGAGGCTCAAGGTGTCATAGAAAAGTCGCAGAGCCCTTGGTCGTCCCCGATTGTCCTGGTGAAAAAAAAGGACGGTTCTACAAGATTCTGTGTCGATTACCGGCGTTTGAATAGTGTCACGAAGAAGGACTCGTATCCTTTACCTCGCATTGAGGATACACTGGACGCTGTTGCTGGTTCTTCCTGGTTTTCCACTGTAGATTTGCAGAGTGGATATTGGCAAATTTCCATGGAAGCGAAGGATCGGGAAAAGACCGCCTTTTGCGTGGGCACGGGGTTGTGGCAGTTTAAAGTCATGCCTTTCGGTTTGTGTAATGCCCCTGCGACTTTTGAGCGCGTTATGGAGACGGTGTTAGGCGGGCTAAACTGGAAAGTTTGTCTGGTTTACCTTGACGACGTGATCATCTATGGAAAAGACTTCAAAGAAGAACTTGACCGTCTTCGTCTTGTCTTTTCTCGTCTCCGCCAAGCGAAGCTGTTGATGAGCCCCAAGAAATGTACGTTTTTTTGCCGAGAGGTACGATATCTCGGCCATGTCGTTACGGAACATGGAGTAAAGACTGACCCAGAGAAGATTAAGGCGGTTGCTGATTGGCCGGTTCCAAAGAACGTTACAGAATTGAGGAGTTTCTTGGGACTGTGCACTTATTACCGAAAATTTGTTAAAGGTTTCTCTAACGCGGCTAAACCTCTGCATCGTCTCACGGAGGAGACACAAAGATTTATTTGGTCCGATGAGTGCCAGTCTGCCTTCGAGGAGCTGAAGAGACGGCTGATGGAAGCCCCAGTATTAGCGTATCCAGAATCGGATGCAGATTTCATTTTGGACACGGACGCTTCCAGTTTCGCAGTGGGAGCGGTTCTCTCACAGGTGCAGGAAGGTCAAGAGAAAGTCGTCGCTTATTTCTCTAAGCTTTTAGGAAAAGCTGAGAAGAATTATTGTGTTACCCGGAAGGAGTTGTTAGCAATAGTAAAATCCATAGAGCATTTCCATCATTATCTCTATGGGAGGAGATTCCTTCTGAGGACAGATCATGCAGCGTTAAGGTGGTTACTGACTTTCAAAAATCCGGAAGGACAGGTAGCTCGCTGGATAGAGCGGTTGCAACAGTACGATTTTGAAATCCACCATCGTGAGGGCAGAGCACATGGTAATGCCGATGGACTTTCAAGAAGACCGTGTGCCGAGGAAGACTGCAAGCGCTGCAACCGCCTTGACGAGAAAGAAGAAAGAATTCTCAGGACGTTTTGTGAAGTCACATCGACCACAGAGTGGAAAAAGGGTCAGATGGAAGATGAAGAAATCGGCTTCATTCTCGAGAAGAAACGGAAGCAAGAGAAACCTCTTCATCAAGATGTTGCGCGGTTTTCTCCACGTCTGAAATATTACTGGTCGATTTGGGACTCACTAGAAGTGAGGGATGGACTATTGTTCCGTAGGTGGGAATCTACCAATGGAGTAACGACTTCGTGGTTGTTGGTGGTGCCACGAGTGAAGATACCGGAGGTATTGAGCCAGTTCCACGATTCTCCTACGGCGGGGCATTTTGGCGTAAAGAAGACTTTGGCCAAGGTACGTCAGCAATTCTACTGGGCGACCTGTCGGCAGGATGTAGAAGAATGGTGTCGGCGATGTGACACGTGTGCGGCGAAGAAGGGACCGCGAAAGAGAGGAGCGGGGAACCTGAAGGTGTATAACGTCGGAGCACCGTTTGAGAGAGTCGCTCTCGACGTTGTGGGTCCGCTCCCGAGGTCTCGGGCCGGAAATTGATACATGCTGGTTGTTGCGGATTATTTCACGAAGTGGCCTGAAGTAATCGCGATGCCAAACCAGCAGGCGGTCACGATCGCTAGGGCACTTCTAGAACACGTTGTATGTCGGCATGGAGTGCCGTTGGAAATTCACTCGGATCAAGGAAGAAGTTTTGAGTCCGCGGTGTTCCAGGAGTTGATGAAACTGCTGGGAATAAGGAAGACGAGAACTACTCCTTTGCATCCACAGTCTGACGGTTTGGTGGAACGTCTCAATAGAACGTTACTTCAATATCTTGCGATGTTCGTTTCGGAGCATCAACGGGATTGGGATGAGTGGATCCCTCTTTTCCTTTTGGCCTACCGATCTTCCTGTCACGAGGCTACGCAAATGACACCTTCAATGATTCTGTATGGTCAGGAGATTCGGCTGCCCATGCAATTGTGGAGTGGGCTGCCTCCTGAGATGAAGGTAGAAGACGCCGAACAGGAGTACATAGTTTGGATCAAAGAGAGGATGAAGAAGATCCACGAATTCGTTCGGCGACGTCTTCAAATCAGTAGCTCGAAGATGAAGTCCTGGTATGACAGTCATGTACAAGCGATTGACTTCACATCAGGGGACCAGGTTTGGTTGTTTCAGCCTAGAAGGGTAAAAGGGAAATGCCCTAAGTTGCAGGCTGATTGGGAAGGTCCATATAAAGTGCTGGATAGGCTTAATGAAGTTATTTATAGAATTCAGCGTTCGCCAAAGAGTAAGTGCAAAGTGGTGCACGTGAAGCGTTTGGCCAGATACGAAGGTCGTGCCACTTTGTTTAATGAGAAGAATCAGTAGAGGAGGAGGATGTCCCATGCTTTTCGCCCAAGAAGAGGACGTTTCATCGAAGAAGACGAGGGCAGGTTCCGCCCGTGAAGACTTCAAGAAAGAAGTGCGCAAAACTCAAGAGTCAAGAGGAAGGGCGAGAAGTAACCGGGATATCCTCGATATATCGAACGAGCATAGTACCGGCGTCTTGCTCAGGGTTTTTACGTGGTTTTCCCCTGGGACGGAGGACGAATGTCAAGACGTTTGCTGTCTGAAGAAGGCCACAGAGGTTTACATTTAAATCCTTTCGATTTACCTCCTTTTTTTTCAGACAAAGGTACATATCGCTGAGGTTAGCGGCCAAGATGACATCTCATTGAACTGAGGTTAGCCAGAATCTGAAGGCAGGCGCTAGCGGCTCAAGTGAAGTTGGTCGTCAGTAACTGAAGTTTGACGCGGTCGGGACGCCCGCCTTTAAAGGAAGGAGGGCAGTGTTACGAACACCGTGAAGCCAACCGTGATCGACCCGAAGGGAGCGTTCGATCTGTCGTTAAGGGACGATCGCCGTTATTGATGAAACAGATCAATGAGAGAGTCTGATTGACAGTCAAGGAGACAAGACGCGATATTATAGACTCTGCCATTCCTTGTTTATATCCTCATAATAAACTTATAAGTGTGAACATGTCGTGCGATGATAATCCCCGGCGCAGCAATATTATATTATGATTAATATAAGAATTCTGGGTAATTCTATCACATTTGGTCAATTTACGTCGCTCCTACACCAGATATCGTATTGAGCTAGGCGGCATCTTAAAGCGCATGAAATGGCGATTAAAATGCACTACTATCCTTCTCGGATACGGCCATCGGAGACCCAATTAGATCATTTTATATTATGGTTAATATAAGAATTCAGCGCAATTCTATCACATTTGCTCAGTTTACGCCGCTCCTATTTCAGATAGCGTATAGGGCTATGTGGCATTTTAAAGCGCATGAAATGTCGAGTAATATGCACTATTAAAATTCTAGGATAGGGCACACAGAGACCCGATTAGATCATTCTATATTATGGTTAATTTAAGCATTCAGCGAAACTCTATCACACTTGTTCAATTCACGTAGCTCCAATTTCAGATAGCGTATTGGGCTAGGCGGTACCTTAAAGCGCGTGAAATGACGAGTAAAATGCACTATTAAACTTCTATGATAGGGCAATCAGAGACCCGAATAGATCATAATATACTATGGTTAATATAAGAATTCTGAGTAATTCTATCACATTTGTTCAATTTACGTCGACTAAAATGCACTACTAAACTTCTATGATAGGGCAATCAGAGACCCGATTAGATCATTTTATATTATGGTTAATATAAGAATTCTGCGTAATTCTATCACATTTGTTCAATTTACGTAGCTCCTATTTCGGATAGTATATTGGCCCAGGCGGCACCTTAAAGTGCATGAAATGACGAGTAAAATGCACTATAAAAACTTCTATGATAGGGCAATCAGAGACCCGAATAGGTCGTATTATATTATGGTTAATAAAACAATTCTGCGCAATTCTATCACATTTGTTCAATTTACGTCGCCCCTATTTCAGACAGCGCATTGGGCTAGGTAGCATCTTAAAGCGCATGAAATATCGAGTAAAATGCACTATTAAATTTCTAGGATAGGGCAATCAGAGACCCAATAAGGTCATCTTATGTTTTGATTAATATAAGAATTCAGCGTAATTCTATCACGTTTGTTAAATTTACGTTGCTCCAACTTCAGATAGCGTATTGGGCTAGACAGCACCTTAAAGCGCATGAAATGTCGAGCAAAATGCACTACTAACCTTCTATGATAGGGCAATCAGAGACCCGATTAGGTCATCTTATATAATGATTAATATAAGAATTCAGCGTAATTCTATCACATTTGTTCAATTTACGTCGCTCCTATTTCAGATAGTGTATTGGGCTATGCGGCTCCTTAAAGCGCATGAAATGACGAGTAAAATGCACTACTAACCTTCTATTATAGGACAATCAGAGACCCGATTAGGTCATCTTATATTATGATTAATACAAGAATTCAGTGTAATTCTATCACATTTGTTCAATTTACGACCCTCCTATTTCAGATAGCGTATTGGACTAAACGGCACCTTAAAGCGAAAGAAATGGCGAGTGAAATGCACTGTTAAACATCTATGATAGGGCAATCAGAGACCCGTTTTGATCATTTCATATTATTGTTAATACAAGAATTCAGTGTAATTCTATCACATTTGTTCAATTTACGAAGCTCCTATTT